>JACAXG010000001.1:39286528-39361363 GCA_018881555.1 Amblyornis subalaris | reverse complement strand
AAAACTTTTTTTAACGTTTGTTTGAGCTGGAGACATTAGGTGGCTGACAGATTGTACACTTGTTAGATGTTTTAAGGCAAAAAGCAAATTTTGGAATGGCAAGCAACCCAAATGCCTACTAGTGCAGGAAATAGCTAAGTATGTTGAAGTTTTAATTTTTCTCAGCAAAGCAGTTAAAAATCCTTGTCTTAAAGGTATTAAAGCCTCAGTGTTATTTTGCTTTGAAAGCAGCTCAAGGTAATGTCTGCTTTTAGCTTTGGTTATTCTCATTGCAGTTGTATCAGAAGAATGCAGCAGAGTAGGACGTCCACTCTTTTAAAGTTCTTCCACTTTTAGTCAGTGTAGATTTTCTTCTGTGATTTGTAAGTGATCATTTCTGTAAAGAAGAAATTCAGTTGCCAATTTTTATACAGACTCTAATTTGTGGTCTCGTGGAAAAAAACATGAAAGTCACGTACACTTTCAGCTTTTAACCACTAGATGGCAGCTAACTACTATCTACTACTTCTAATTGCTCATAGTGAAAGAATTCGTTGCCAAAGCTGTGCAATGTGACACTAACAGAAAATGATAGAATCGTAGAATATACTGAATTGAAAGGGACATGTCAGATCATCGAGGCCAACTCCCGGCCCTGCACAGGACACCCCAATAATCATAGAACGTGCTGGAAGCGTTGTCCAAATGCTTCTTGAACTCTGTCAGGCTTGTTGCTGTGACCGCTTCCCTGGGGAGCCTGTTCCAGTGCCCAACCATCCTCTGGGTGAAAAGCCTTTTCCTGGTATCCAACCTAAACTTCCTCTTACTCGGCTTCTGGCCATTCCCTCAAGTCCAGTCACTGGTCACCACAGAGAAGAGATCAGTGCCTGCCCCTCCTCTTCCCATCACAAGAAAGTTCTAGACTGTGGTGAGGATGGAGCCCTGTGGAACCCCACTAGTGACTGGTCAGCAGCCTGATCTTACCCCATTTACTACTTTTGATGGTGTGAAATGAACAAAAACTTTGGATATTGTGAGGTGAACTTTCATAATTCCTAAAATAATATGCCAATTCAATATTTTAATTTAAAAAGCGTTTCTTTAATGCAGTTGATTTTGTSCTTCATGGTTTTACTCATCTGTGCAGTGGTCATTTACCCCAAATCTGACTTAATGCTTTGTAGGGTGCTGAGCAGAGTCAAGGCTAGCCAGGGACACATGACAGTCTAAAATTATTATTAGAATTTTGAGATTACATATCCTCATAAATTAAGTTATTGAAATAATGACTTCATCAGGGATCTTGCACTCCTGAAGAATCTGGGGAGGAAATGTATTCTTCAAATCACAGATCTGWTGGTGGATCACCAGTAAAATAAAGGGTAAAAGAGCATTTTTTTTAAAAGTTCATTAAAATCTGCAAGAAAACTTTTTTTTCCCCCAAATTATAAAAATGTTTATGCAAGTCAAATCTGGTACTGGGATAGAACAAGGAGTCCTTGTTAAGCTCTGCCTCAGCAAGAACTGTTCTGGTCAAWAATCTTGAAATCAACCTGGATTATTTGACCCATTTACATAGCCATTATACACCATTCAATCTAATGCTCTAGTGAATGTAAAGCAAATTCCTGAAACAGTATTTTTRTAGCAGTTGAAGCTGATATCAGCTATACCATATTAAAGGCTGAGCATTATTTGTTTTTGTGGCTTATAGGGCAATGAAGAGGTACAGGTTATATTATAAGAGTTTGGTATATAGTTTTTCACCAAAAGGTTGCTGCTTAGCCTGCTGGGTTGGCTGCATTAATGGTGTGCTAAATTGGCTCTGCTGGAAGTCTGACTTTTGACCTGAGGACAATAGTGACCTGATGATGGCAGTTAAGCACTGCCTCAACCACTTCATTATTTTCCATTTTCCTTTTTATAACTTAATGAGGTGGAAGATCACAGGAAGTTGAATTCCGTAAACATCAACAATCTTTGAATGACTCTAACCAATATCAATGTATTATCCAGTACTGTAAATGCAGTCCACTTAAAAGGTTCCGACTGAGGATATATTGGAGCTGCAAACAGGTTTCCTGTGTAAGTCAATGATTTGTGATTATTTGATATTAAAATGTATATGGGTTCACTCCATGGGTTAGATTATTCCCTRTCATGATTGCCAGTCATTTTAATTTTGCCAGCCTGTAACTAATGTAAAAATATCACATTCCAGCTTACTTAAATGACTGAGAGTTCTGGAGTTTGAAGACTATTTCTTTTCGTGAATGATAAATGAACTGACAGAGATGCTGTGCCAGGCTTGCCATTCACAAACAAGAAAAATAGTCAAAGACGGGGAAGTTGAGAGAAGACTTGRCTGCAGGGATCATGAGACTGTGGAGCTTAAAACCCAGAAAGAAGTGAGCAAGACAACCAGTGTCACAACCTTAGACTTCAGAACMGCAGATTTTTTTACTTCTTCAGGGAATCTTCTTGGCAGGAACCCATGACAGTGTTAGGGAACGCTTAAGCCAATCAGATGTATACAAGTCCGTGGGAGCAGGTAAGATACACCTGAGGGTGCTGAGGAGGAAACCAATGTCATTTTGAGGCCCATCTCATGTTTGAAAGGCCATGATGATCTGGGGAGGTTCCTGATAACTGGAAAAAGACAAATGTCACACCTGTCACAGAATCAGCTTGGTTGGAAAAGGCCTTTGAGGTCATCAAGTCCAACCTATGGCCGAACACCATCTTTTCAACTAGACTATCGCACTGGGTGCCACATGCAGCCTTTTTTTAAACACCTCCRGGGACGGTGACTCCACCACCTCGCTGGGCAGCCCATTCCAATGCCTGATCACCCTTTATGTGAAGAACTTCTTCCTAATGTCTAGCCTAAACCTCCCTTGGTGCAGCTTAAGACTGTGTCCTCTTATTTTCAAAGAGGAGAAAACGGAAGATACAAGGAATGACACACCAGTCAGCTACACCTCAGGCCCTGGTAAGGTTGTGGGTAAAACTGTTCTGGGAGCCATTTAATGGCATATGAAGGGCCAAGAAGCTGACTGTGAACAGCTGTCATAAATTTACCAGTGTCAAATCCTTCGTGGTCAGCCTGATTGCCTTCTCTGGTGAGATGGATGGCTGTGTAGACAAACAGGAAGCAGCGGTGGTGGGTACTGAGAGAMCTGTGCTCCTTTAGCCCCAGGAAGAAAAGGCTGAGGGGAGATCTTAGTGCAGCCTATAATTGTCTAATGAGAGGGTAGAGAGAGAAGAGAGCTGAACCCTTCATTAAGGTGTGTAGTAATAAGGGTCCACATATCCAAACTGGAACGTGGGAGATTTCGGATAAATGGGAACAGTTTTACATTGGCTGGCCAAGTCATGTTGGGAACTGTTATATAGCCCAAGAGGTTGAGGAATCTCTGTCCTTAGAGGTATTCGAACTGCAAATATCTCTGAGCAACCCACTCTAATTGGACTTGCTTTGAGCAAAAGACTGGTCTAGATGACTTTTGGAGATCTCTTTAAATGCTCATAATTTTGTGATTGTGTAAGTTATTTGCTATGACCTTATAGCATTTTATGAAAAGGCTCCACTATTTTCAGATGGTTTTTCAAGAGATTTATTTAGGGGKTTTTTTGTCCTTATTTTTTAAAAAAAGAACTTTTATTGTTGCATGACAAAGTTAAGTCTGTTGGGCTGAGTTCTTACATTAGAAATCACATACATCATGCAAAGAAGAATAGAATCATAGCATGGTTATGTTTGGAAGGAACCTTAAAGATCAGCTAGTTACAACTCCCCTGCCATGGGCAGGAACATCTTCCAGTAGACCAGATTGTTCTGGCCTTGAACACCTCCAGTGCTGGGGCATCCACAGCTTCTCCGGGCAACCTGTTCCAGTGACTCACCACCCTCACAGTAAAGATTTTCTTCCCAATATCTAATCTAAGCCTGCCTGCCTGCAGCTTAAGGCCATTCCCCCTTGTCCTATCACTGCATGCCCTTGTGAAAAGTCCCTCCAGGCTTCTTTTAGGCCCCCTTTAGGAACTGGAGGGTGCTGGAAGGTCTTCCCCCAGTGCCTTTGCTTCCTCAGGGTGAACAGCTCCAACCTCTCAGCCTGTCTTCACAAGASAGCTGCTCCAGCCCTGTGATGAACTTAGTGGCTCTCCTCCGGACTCCTTCCAAAAGAATGTAGATAATTAATTCCTCAGTGGTTTGAATATGTCCATAGGAATTAACTCTATATGTAATATTTAATAGCATGTTTAATTTTAAAAGATAACTCTGTAAAGGGTTTAGAGAAAGCTATGGATGTTTACTTTTACCCTAAATGCAATTTTTCAGTCTTTCTCTTTCAAACATGTATGCACAACTGGATCTGACTGCAGTAGGTGGGGAAATTTCATGGAAAAATTAGATAACACAGGGAAAATGGTTTTTACTCGTGACTTTTATCAACAGTAAGGTTGTCAAGTGATTTTAGACATTATTCACACGGATATGAGAGGAAGCAGAAATATTTAGGGACATTTTAAGCCAGAAATAGCTATAAAAATATCTGTTTTCTTGTTCTTAATACTGGATAATTAGATTGTTTTTCTTGGCATTTTCAAGAGGACATTGGATTATATTCAGTCACTGAAGTGGAAAAAATTAAGGCTCTTTTAAGAAGAAAAAACCCAACATTCCTTGCTGAAGAAAAATTGCTGTATTAAGCAAGCATTGTACAACTGAAAAATAAGTGAGACTGAATGTACTTGTATGAAAAATATGAATAGAAAACTCAGTAATTTACAAGTCTGTAAGTAAAAGGTATTTGAAAGCTGCTTGACTGTTGTTGCTATATATTTAAACAGTCACCTGTGACAAGGAAACAAAGGTGTCTGTTGACATGAGGATTGCTTAAGAAGGCTAAACACAAATCAGACAAGCAGTTATAAAATTGACTTCTGCAAATAGTTATGTTGCCCTTGAGTATGATGAATTGTATCCAGCCCTGTTTGTATGTAAACAGTATCACCTTAACAACACTGTGGTTGGTAGCAGTAACTTTCAAGGCCTAATCTACTGGCAGTAAATTCTGGTGGCTAGAGACCTCTCGTTTCTATAGTAGAGCAATTTAATTTTCAAGCAATTTGCATGCACATTAGAACTGAATTTTAAATACAGTGCTAAGGTTAATAGTTGCTGGCTTTTTTAGGTCCTTACTCTATTTTCCAGAGTTATTTTGGTGTTCCTACTGAAAAGGAATGAAACAAGTGCAAACAAAAGGTTGCGGGGAGAGTGGAAAATGATGAATGTAGAAGCTTGCTCCATGGTTTAGGGCTTGTTCCTGAAAAACAGTACTTGGTGCTTATATTGAATAGTACAATGTTTAGGGCCGGAAGAAAGCAACTTTGGAAACGGAGCATTGTCAGAGTGATAAAGGTAAGGAAAAATGAATTTTGATCTAGATTTGGACAGATAACTATATAATTTGAAAAAAGGTGTGACTTGAGGGTGGAGGGCTTAGAAAAATGTGTGTTTTAAAGTAGATGCAAGTGGATAATGTTAGTTGCACAATTTGTTTTGAAAGGCAAATTTTCACTGGGAGGTATTTMTGCATTTGACTAGTGGTACTTGTCCAGATTGTTGGAATGGTCTGGTAAYGGTATAATTTCACAAATGCTATATTAGTACATTGAAGAGTTTGGTGCTAGGTCTGGAAACAAAACAGGGGTGGGCTCTGCCACCAAGGAAAATAGAAGTGTAACTTAACTTTTSCCATACTTCTAAGGTGGGAATAGGATTTTGAAGGCAATACTTAGGATTGAGAAACAACAATAGAATATAGAAGTCTTTAAGATACTTAGACTTATCGTAAAAGCTTGTTATTTAAGCAAACTGTTCTTGAGTTCATGCAATGTGATTACATGTGCAGATCTGATTTTTGAGATTTAAGAGTTAGCTAAGGGGACTGTTCTAATTCTTTAGGGTTTGCATTTTTTTGGAAAGAGAAAATAAAAATGTGTGTGTCTGCTGTAAACTCAGGGTGCTTGAAAATGTGTAAAATGGTTTGCAGTTTACTTCTGCAGGGAAGTTCATGAGCAAGGCTTATGCAATAAACCACATCTTAGCAAGTTAAAGGAGAGACAAAGGAATTCCATGTTGGTTAAATAAACTTTGGACAAGACAGTAAATTAACAATAGAACACTCTTTTTGATTCTTTCACTGTTGAACTTCCCAGTAAAGTCCTGTTCATCTGTAAGACTTTGATTTGAGCATGTCTAATTTCAGTGATGCAAAATATTCTGACAACAAAATGCATCATTTGCTGGATAAACAGTGTTCAGAACAAGTTTTAGCTTGCGTAGTTATGACTTGCATACTAAATAACTTTCTTGCTAACTGTATTCAGGGAGTCTGCATCAGCAACTACAGTCTGAAATGGAGAAGCTGGCAATAGTCAATAGCTGTTTTCTGAGCCTGTTGTTTCAAAGAAAGAACCCCTGGATCTCTGACTGCTTTTTCTTGCTTCAGGAGAAGATGTCTGTTGAAATGAGTTTCCTGTGCCAAATTGTTAGTATTTAGGTGTTAGGAATTTTAAGGTTTTATGTAACATAAAACGAGCTACTTGTTATAAGTGGACTAACCATCAAAGAAAGACTTTTCAGTTAATTAGTTTAGCTTTGGACCTGCATCTCTTGTGGAACTGTGTCATATGACCTTTCTTACTTTCATAACCAAGTGTGCTAAAAGAAATCCAAAATGAAACTTGGCTGTGTTACCTGTGCTATTCTTTACATGAAAGACTGAGGTGAAGCTGTACCATAAAAAACTTGAACAGTCCTTCCAGATATCTGAGTGAGACAGTGTTTATCTCTTGTACATGCTGCTCCTTCTGGATCCTCCTACATGATGGGACATTAGGGAGAGGCTTTGATGCATGACGTTGATCAGAATTGCTGCTGTTACTTTTCAGGGTTTGCCTGTAAGTGTTACTGCATGTAACAGCAATTTCTCTCTTACCTACGTAATAGCTTGTGTGTTTTAGCATCCTTTTGTCTTAAATCTTACTCTTTCAGTGTTCTATGGAATTTTGAATTACACAGAACTGCCTATTCTTGTGTATTTTTTTTTGTATAGATGCTGTTTAGGCCTATATACTTCTGTAGTGAACCCTGCAGGATATATAAAAATTACAAAAACTCCTAGGCCATGGCCACGATGCTTGCTTTGAGTAAGATGTGAGGGTAGCTAAAGGGGAAAGGGAAGACTGAAAGGTAGAAAGTTCAACATTTTTCTTGTAATTCATTCTCTGAGATTCCTAATCCTAAGTAAAGAATATYTTAAAAATTTATTCTTCTAGTAGTATGCAAATAGAAGCTCAGAAGCTAGACTGGAAGGCAGTTTTTAAATATTTAAATTAGTGACTTGCTATTGAAAGCACTGAGGTTAGGTTTTCTCTACTTTTCTGCCAACAATCTAATCCTAAATGTGATGCAGAAATCTCTTCTGATGACTACAACAACTGATGTGAGACTTTGTGATTGGGCAGCATTTCATCTGGGGAGGAAGTCTGTAGAAGTGGAAGATCATCAAAACACAGGAGCATGGCAGGCAGGGCTCTTGAATTGCATTGAGTGTTCTTGAATTGCATTGTAGCAACTATCAGGAAAAAAATGTGTGGAACTTGCATTAGCTATAGAGCTATCCACCGTGTCAATGCAAATGCCTTCCAGTAGTGACAYGTGATGAATACAAGTCAGTGTCTTAATCTCCATGAAACTGTAGCTTTACCATTTAGTTAACAGTTTCCTGTTTTCTCTAGGTACGGCTCATTAAATAATTTAAGCTAATTAAACTTTTAAAGTTTTGTGATGTATTAATGAATACTCTTGTAACTGGACTTAGACATCAAATATTGCCCAATGCTGTATGAACAGCTATGCACAATAGCTGGTATTTTTGTTATAGGGCTTGAGACACAGATGTTAAAAAACATTTAAAAAACCAGAAACAAACATAAGAGCATGATTTTTCAGTTTGAGAAGAAGGTGCTCATGATTTCAGCTTACATAAACAGCAACTTGTTAAAGAAATGGAGGCTATGAACCTCTCAAGAGCATCTGTATGGGTGGAGTTGATAACTAATAACCAGTGTAAGATGTAACCTTGTGTAGCAAAATATCTGAAGCTCTATGTTGGAAACACAAGCAGAGTACAAAAGTAGTCTCTCTGTAGTTAAGGTAAAACAAAAGGCTTTTTGCTGTATGAAATAGAAACTAATTGGTAGAGCATTGGTCATGTTTTGCTTCGTTAAAGATGCATTATCAGTATTGTTCAAGTTACTGAAACAACAGTTTTGAGGATTCTAGTGTGAATGAAGCTGAATCAGAAAAAAATGGTTGCTTTTTGCATGTCTAATTAGGAGGAAAATTTCTACCCATATTTAAAAACAAGTAGGAAAGGTAAATCCTGTGATGACACTTCACTTTCAGGAAACTGGAGACCATGTTAGAGAATGAGAGAGGTAAAATAGCATAAAGTAAGTTTAGAAATTAATCTGCTACTGTGTTCTTCAGACATTTCTGTGTAAAGAACAGGATTTGTGTTTGTCTTTTACATGGAAAAATATTTCTAAGCCTTCAGCATTTACGAAGGCATGGCAGTAGTTACAAGTTTACCAAATATTTGAAAATTCCTTTGGAAAGTAGGAAAGATATTTACATAAGAGYATAAAGTATATTATGCAGGTCCTTTTGGCTCTGCAAAAGCCTGTGGATAAATCACTTATGCATACTTTATTAAGTTACTAGTTTTCTCCTAATCATTGGGGAAATAAGGATTGAGTTTACCTCCAATGAAACATAATTCTAAATTTCTTTTGAAAATGAAATGATATTGAATCTTGTAATCCACAAGCACAATAAAACCAGTAACTATTCCAGAAGGCTATTTTGTCTATAATGTAATGAGCTGTGTTGCATATGGGAATTCAATTTAATTAGAAGAGTAGGCATACTGCTTGAAGAATGGTATAATAGTTATAGTTAAGCACATTTGTAAACACTTGTGTACCTTGAGGCTTGTGGTTTGTTTTACTTCTCATTATATTAAAGAGATAATGTATAAAACCCTAGCTTCCTCCAGCAGCATCTGTCTTTATTAGAGAATGCTTACAATATCTTCCACGAATAACAAAGATCAGTCAGAATCCTGTCTTGACATGATGGTCATATGTGACTAGACTGAAAAGCTGAGATGAAGGACTTAGGGTGTTGAAGATAACTTGCAGAATAACAGAGCTGTACATATAAAATACATTATTTTTTTCTACAGAGCCTTTCAATAAATTAGCCTTCTGTACAACATTATTTATGATAGAAATGTTGTCATAAATCTGAAAATAGAACACCAGGAACAAACTGTAAAATTATAACAGAGGTCGCTTCTAAAATTTTCGTTTGAGTGCCATAAAGACATAAATCACAAGTGTGGAAGAATGTAATAGCCTTTACTTTTAAAAATAAATTTTAAAGCTTTMTTTATTTTTGTCTTCAAATGAGATAGTGAATTTTTCATTGTCCTTTTTGTGTATTATAACAGCAAAAGCTGAAGGAAGAGAGGGAGGCCAAACGTGCTCGTCTGGATGGCAGGCATGATTATTTACTGGATACTGTTGCTTCTTGTGTGAATCTGGACAGAGCAGAAGTAGAAGATGCTATTCTTGATGGTAACCAGGTAATCTGATGAATTTGAAAGTGAAGCTCATAGTATAGTTTGGAATGGATATTACCATTGAATACTTGGTAAGATAGTTCTCAGACTTCACGTCTGAGATTAATCAAGTTTTCTCCTTGAAAAAATATTTTCAGCATTTTTTAGTTAAGTTGGACAAAAGTGCCCTTAATTCCAGGACCTATTGTAACAATACTGATTTTTAAATTGATTTAGAATTTCTGCTTTCCAGTGGTTATAGGTAATATGGTAAAACCTGTGACTGTGTTTCATAGTTGAAYCACAATGTGAAGTCTTCCAATCCTTGAATATACAGCACATATAGATTGAAGAGTCCTGTCCACAGCAGGTTGCATCTTGTTATTTTCATAAGGCTGCAACYAGCATTTGTGAGACTACACTGCAATCTAGTTTAGCAAATTAAGATAGGTGGAAACTACTTGACAAAATAGAATGGCTTACGTGGTCTGACTGACTCCATCAGGGCTATTGGAGGGGGTAAAGTTACAAATTCATGTGTTGAGGAAACAGTGCATCAAAGTTGATGGTAAGTATTAGATGGAATGGAGATACATTCTGTGGTTCGAAAAAAATAACACTTTTTAAAAAACCTAGGTAAACAGCAAGCAGATCTTCTTTTACTTCCTGACATGAAAGTAAACAGTGTTGTGTTTGGGTTTTTTTTTGTTTTTCTCTTGTATTCTCTTCTATCTGCGTAGCTTCAATTTATGCATTCCCATTTCAGTGCTAGTATTATTGAGAAACTGGAGAAAGTCCAGTGGAAGGCCAGCAAGAAAGAGAGGGACATGGGGCATGCGGAGTATGAGATGAAGGAGAAGAAGAGGTTGAGTGGCGGTCAAATAGTAGYCTGCAGTTGCTCGTAGAGTGGTTACAAAGATGACAGAGCTGAACCGTTCTCAGTGGTTGCAGGTGATAACTGCAGCGACAAAGCCACAGCTTGCCAAATGGTCACCAGGAGACCCTTCTTCACTTCAGGAGGGTAATGCAGCATGGGAMTAGGTTACTTCAAGTCAGTTGTGGAATTTCTGTCCTTGAGGTTTTTGAAACTCAGCATAGGCAAAGCTCTAGGTGACCTGAGATGATGTTGAGGATACAGGAGGCTGGCCTCAAGACCTCCCAGAGGTCCCTTCCAACATTTCTGTGACTTCATGTGATGGCAGATAAGCTGTGCAGAACACTGTCAYGCACATTAAAAAGCAGAATTTGTTTCAGCCTTTGTGCATTCTATCTCTAAATGGGTTTCCTGGCAAACTATATTGCCTGAGAATAGCTGTCACATGAAGAAAATATTGGCAGCTGCTATACTTGGAAAGAGAAAAGTTAATAGTTGCTTTGACCTCATCTTAAAGGGCCCAGCCAAGATGTTCTGGAATAGCAGTATGTCATCTTGGTGTAACTGAGGCCTATTATTAATGGAAGAGGGATAATTGCAGCTTTCTTGCTGCTGCTGGTGATCTTTTAGCCTTTTTTTCCTGCAGTGGGAAGCACAAATGGTACCAGCAGATGCTTCTGAAGAYGGACTGGAAGAAGCCCTTTATGCTGAAGATAGCTATGTAGTTAGGGACTATATGAAACAGTGACTCAGATCTAGAAAAATATTGGATGAGACCAGACTTTCAAGTGCTGAGACATGGATCAGCATAGAGCAATTAAGTTTCTTACTCAGCCTGTATGGCCTATACATGAGATTTGTGGGCTGCACTACCAATACATGCTTCAGTGATGCTTGATTGGCAGCCTTGAATTGATGGAGAACTATGAACTTGTCCTGGTGCTTAAAAATAAATAAATAAATAAATAAATACAGGCTTCCTCTGTTGCTATGATATGAAGCATATCAATGATGTATTATGATCTCAACATGATTTCAAACAGATAGAGCGCATTGACAGATTCCTGGCCCCTGGAGGTCTGCGTCATCTGATGTTCTACTATCAAGATGTGGAGGTAATGGATACAGGTAAAGCAACTTAGGTTCTCCTGCAACGTGTTGTAGTTGTGCTGAGCAAATCTGCAAGGAAAAAGCAAACAGTCAAGTTCTTATAAACTGGGACTTAAAGCAACTCAAGTTTGGTCATACTGAGGTATTGACCCCTGCTCATGAAATGAGGATTGATGAAATTACTGAAGCTTATTGGTGCACTTCTGCATATTGCTAGTGTGAAGGAGCAAGGTACTTCCTTGTGAGCTCAGCAACTCTCGCCTGTGGGGCTTGGTCTTGGTTTTTGACAGTCAAAAGAYAACTTTCACACAAGGTGAGCACTGACCGGTGCTCTTCTCCCTTTCCCTCCAGTTACACCACCAGTGRAGCCATCCACATTTCTTGGCACATGACCAGGTGGCCCTGCTACATGACAGATGCCTTCCTGAGGCCCTCATTATGGGTAGAAGGGTGTTAGCCCAGAAGTCCCTTCTGTGCCTACCCCTTTACCCAATGCCCCCATGTTCCATGCCTTTGGGGGAAGCCTCCTTCTCGCTTACCCTGKAGGTAGCTCGGGGCCTCTGTGACAAGGACATCCTCCCTTTGCCCATGGCTTCTGTCCTAGGGCCTCCAGTGCTGCTGCTCTTGGGACTAGCCAGGTGCTCTGTGACCTCTCAGAGCCTGTGACTGCTTGGTGGGAGTTCACCCTGCTTGCTTACCCTGGATGTACATRAGGAGCCCTGTAAACATATCGATGTATATCTGTATGAATGTATTAATACATATGTAAACATATACCTACATGAATGTACAAATATATATTTATAATTCATGTGTTTTCAGTATATCTGTATATACCTACAAGGGATGAAAAGACTGTTTAATATGGTATTAGCYGCTTTAATAAAAAAAGTTTCAATGCATATAGAAATACAATTAAATGAAAATACAAACCCAGCCACTAATTTAGAAATCTGATGAGCAAGTTTTTACCTGCCTGAGACAAAGTGATGAAAGTATGATGGAGAGAGTGTGAGGCAAGGGTCAAAGCTTAGGAATTTAATGAGAATTGCCCTTGCCCACCCCYAAACCAATCAGATCACCCTACAGTATGGTTGTGGTCACCTTTGGTCTTTGGGATGTAGCGCTAAATGCAGGCAACATGGAAAGTGGTAGGAAAAAACATGAACAAAACCCAAACAAGTTCACAGCAATGCGTGCATTGGGTGAATAAGCAAAAGTCCCTAAAAGATCATATACACAGGAGAAAAAAAAAGTTTAAAAAAAAAAAGGTTTTTTATTAAACTTAATTAAAAAAATGAAATGATAGTGAAGGAGAAGACAATGGAGATGAAGTGAGTGGGTTGGAGGCTGACTTTGCCCACAGCTATAAGTGTAGTTACATTTAATACCATCAGAGTGTACAACTTTTGCTGTACATTTGCCCTTTGTAAGTGGAGCAGAGTTTGTAAAAGAATTATCTGTGTTGATTGTTTAGGGCTGTGGTTCACGGGCCAGCAAAGCAAAAAGCGGCAGTTATGGTGGTGGCTACCACTCCGTAAAGCTAAAWGAATTTTTATGCCGTTACCTGCATCTTGTTGGCAAGGGCAGTTACTACAGCCACCTCGTATACAACCTGATTTTCTGACCCTGATGTGGAGCAGCAAACACTTCTGTTATGGCAAGAGATGATCCCGTGAAGGGATCGTACAAAATATTTTATGTCCCTGCAGAGCAGGAGACTGTATCTGTGAGTTCAGGAAGATGTACTGCAGAGTCCTACAGGGCCATTTCAAAGTCTGATTTCTCACAATGTTTTGAAGGTCACTATTAACATGCATTTAAGAAACTTCTAGCACCCTTTTCAGTAACAGTGCATCTCTTCTAAAGAGACTGCAGGTCATACTACCTAGTTCAGCTCCGTACATTGTGGGAATACTCTGAAAACTCTGGTGACTCTTGCTGGTCTTGCCTCTGTAATTACTGCAGTACAAAGATAGTGCAAGTTGATGTTAGCATGCAATAAATCAAATTAATAACATTTCCAGAGTCAGGACTTCTGCTGGTGACAGAGCCCTTGTTGTACTTGTGAGGTATATGAAAAGGAGACTTCTTTAGAGCTGTGGGGAAAAAGGGGAGGGGGAAACACGATGTGAACAGAAGGGTAGGGAAGGAACTTACGGGTGGCCACCTGATCCAGTGTAAGAGTCCCTGGGGCAGATGGTCATGTGCCTAAGAGAAAAAAATGGGCAAAAGGATCTATCACGTTTTGAATGTTGTCTTTAAACTGCTGGTAGCAACAATTCATTTTTTTCATCATATTGTTGCAGCATCTCACTGAGATGTGTATGCATGCAATTTTACTCTGAGGCAATACTAGAAAGCTAGTAACAGACGAGTTGTGTGACCAACACCATATCTAAGAGAAATATTTTTTCTCCCAAAGGCACTGCTGCTGGTGACTCTTTGCAAGTGTTGCCAACAGCCAAATTGGGGGAGCAGCATATTCGTGTTGRGGGAAGAAGAAAGGACAAGGAAGTCCCTTGTAGCTTCCTTGCTGWTTTTTATTTGTTTGTTTGTTTTTCCTCCAAAGCATTTACTGTGGCCTCTCTCTCTTTGTTTTCAGAAGCACCCTATTTATTTATTTTTTTCTGTGTTAGATTGATGTCTACATGTTTTTAAGGAAAGACATTTGATAATAGCTCCTCTAGAGGTAAACTCCATCACTACATTTTCTGATTTTTCTTTAATTTTTCGTTTTTGAGCAATAGCATTATCTGCAACTGCATGAYAGAGCTATATAAGAGGACCTTTGCTTAGAGCCTGAACCTTTGCTTAGAAGGAATAGAAAACAAGTAAATGAATAGAAATGAAAGGCTTTTGATGTGACAATGACAAAAATAGATGAAATAGTTCTTAATGTGCCATGAAGACTCTGAATGCTGCATCCTGTCTGTGGATAGTTCCATGAGATGCCTCCAGGAGCCTGGGACTTAGAGATGCCCAAATAGTGGCTGAACTGTTTGTGCTGAAAACTTTTCTTTGAATAAATAATCAGTGGGTCTTAAGCATTTGTTTTGTTTGAATCTATAGATCACTTTGGCCTTCTGGGAACAGGAATGAACTCTCATTTGACAAAGAAGAAGAAACGTAAAGTGTTTGTGACAGAGGGAAAAGAAGTTGCTTTAACTGGTGTATGCATTTTCTTTATTAGATCTAGTCTTTCTAAACCCATCACAACTGAGMATATCTATCAGGTAAGAGCCGGTGACTGCTGATCTCTCTACGTAATCGATTTTAATTGTTTAAAATTCGTTTTCACCTTGGGGTATTTGCTCTCAGCATATAATTTGACAGCTCTTGACATGGAGGAATGAGCAAAAGGACACAGTTGGACTAAATGAAGCACAGGACAAAAAAGGAGGGGAATGGAGAAACAGATGTTATCTTGTGGCAGGAACTTTAAGTGAATCATTGATATGAAGAAAAGATACCAAGGAAGAAAATTTAAGATAATCCAGAATGACAGATTAATTTGTCAATACCTAAATAATAAGGTGTTAAATTTCAATAAGTTCTGGCAAATTCATTAGAAAAACAAAAATTATTTTACTTTCAAGAGTGTATATGTGAATTGTATGTAACTAAGTTTCACTGGTGAAAGACTCCTTGTATTGTGTCTCTTTTACAGGAAGTAAATTTTAATATGATGGATATAGGTCGAGATGGCTTATTAAAAAGTGTTGRGCAGTTGATATCAGAAATCTTCATTCCAGCCTTACAGACTATGGRTCGTGGCTGGGTTGAACTTGGTGAACCTCAACAAGTTTCCAATATTAAGCAGGACTTCGTTCGTGCCCTTGAAGCATTTGTTGGTGTGTTATCAGGAACTCAGCAAAGTCTGTTGGAAAAGGTAGCATGTTCACACAGCAAATAGAAAGTGAGCTTGCTGTAGAGCTCTGGCTCTGGGGCTTTTGAATTAACTGCTCTTGGAGATTACTCATAAAAATTGCTTTTGTTAAACTGGAGAAAAACCTGATGCTTCTTTATTGTCATCAGTAACTTGTTACACTTTGATCTGTGGCTTTAAAAGTTCTGTAGGTGCTTCTGTTCTTGTTTTCTCTGGGGTCAGTTCTTTAGAGCTATTAACTTCTTGACTCTCCAGTGACTGTGGTCACTCTTAAATGTGGCATGATTAATGTAACAAACTGTTGCTTTGACTGTTGATTTCTACTTAGCTTTTGTAAAGGAAAGGGCATGACAGCACAGCTGCCTGGCTGGTGACTTCTCCACATTTTGGAGTCCAGCTCTGGCTCAAAACAGTTTAATTTAGACTGGGAATAGGAAGTGAGATACCCCAAGGAGGGCAACCAGGGCAATTTTTCATGTTCCTGGATTATTTGTCATGAACATTCAGCATTTCATTTCTTGTTCTTTTTAACTTATGTTTTAGGTCAGTCTGAAGAAATGTGAAGCATATGATCTGAAAACTCTAAGGGGACCTTCAGATTACCTCATGGTTGCTAACAGCATAGATGCTCTTGAAAAAATAGAAGTCTGCATGAAGCAATGGACCAAACAAATTGAACAGGTGATACACTGGACAAGTGTGAAGTATGACAACATCTGCATATTGGCAGATGAGTTTCATCCTGTTGGTGTTATAGCTACCTTTCTATAAATTTAGATGAGATCAGCCTCTTTATTTTAAAATACTGTTGGTATGTTTTTTTTGCTTTTACATCTCAATGAGGATATAATTGAGAGTTTTTCCCATTTACTAGTAAATAGAGGATACACAGTTTTGGAAGCTTAGTCCCCTGTCTTTGATAATCACCTGTTGTTAAAGTAGAAAACAATTAGTGGTTCTCAGTGGATTTAATGAAAGCAAAAAGAACACAGTAATTGAGTGAACACTATTCTCAGAGGTCACATTTGTACTTGAAACATGCTTTGCAGGTTATTTGCAGAAAATGTAACTGTCTGCAGCACTGCTCTTGGAACAGAAGGAACAGTATCTCTTCTTTAGCTTGGAAATAAAAGGAAAGGGCCAAACAAAATTAAATAATGTAAAGTGGCTGAGTTAGGTGATTTGGTGGCTGATAGATAATGAGGCTGAATTAGGTAATTTTTCAGGAGAGTTTAATATTGGGTGTTAAATGTAGAATTAATCCATGCTACTCATGCAGTTAAAAAATATTAGCGTCACTAACTAACATTACTGTATGATAAAAGGTTCTTGCAGAAAATGACCAGTTGAGAAAGGAAGCTGATGACCTTGGACCACGAGTAGAGCTTGATTATTGGAAAAAGAAATTGTCAAAATTCACCTACCTTATGGAGCAGCTGAAAAGCCCAGATGTCAAGGCAGTGCTTGGAGTACTCACTGCTGCTAAATCCAAACTGCTGAAGGTTTTTATTTTAAATTATGACAGATATAAAGAACTAGAAATGYTTTTTATAACGTAGCTCATTTTGATAATATATGTAACAATGCTGGTRGGGAAAACGTTGGAACAACTTTGGCTATTTTTTCTTTCTCCTTCCCTATTCCTCACCTTGAGTAGATAAAGTTTAAATCTAGTTTAATTTATTGAAAAAGACTGTAAATCCCCTTTGTCTAAAGGCTGATAATGTACTGCATCCACATGGCTCAAGAGAAATAAATACTTAAAAATATTTGAAAAGTTGATTATTAAATCAGAATACTGAATTAATGAACTGGATATTTAATGTCAAGAAAATTACTCCCCCCCTGTTTTTTGAACCTCTTTTTCATGTTGTTGCAGTGTCTGTCAAAACTGCTTGTGGGATCATGGCTTCTTACATTGACATAACAAATTTAAAGGCTCATCACTAACAGAAAAAGAAACAAAACAAAAAATCTTGCCTCATCAAAATGAGACATGGAACAAATACATAGTTATATATCCATCATCCATGTATTTTGCAGCAGCTTAACTGGACACTACTACTGACATAACTTGTTTGGCTGAGTGACCTAAACTAACTGCATGTTCACAGTCAAGTTACTGAAGCAACACAAGGACCTCATCTTGGGTGACCAATATAATTCTGAATTAACAGATCTATGCTTTTCAAATGTATTTAAAAGCTACTGACAAAACAGAATGATCTCAGAACATTTTTTTTCTGAAATGTGTGGTTTTATTTTCTTTTTCAACTTTCTATTCTTAGAAGTGGCGAGCACTGGATATTCGGATCACAGATGCAGCAAATGAAGCTAAAGATAATGTGAAGTATCTCTATTCTCTGGAAAAATATTATGACCCATTATACAATAGTGATCCCGTAAGCAGAACTTTTAAATTCTTAACATAAATATCTTGAGACAAGCAACATGAATGTATTCTGTAGGAAGGGTTTGGAAATGATGCAGACAACATTTTACATATGCAACTGTAGTTTGAGATTTTGTGTAGTTRTGGTAGAAGTGGCTTAATGGGAATTTCTGTCTACAAAAAGAAGTACTTGCTGTTGTCATACCATGGTGTATGCTTTTGATCTGATGAAGAAACTGGATTCTGTACAATGGGAAAAAGTGAATTCCTTATGATAAAAAAAAAGGAAAAAAAGAAGCAAAAAAAMCCCCAAAACAAACCTATTGCTATGCTAAAGACAAAGTTTGATCTTTTGTCTTTGTGTTGGTTGCCAGGTCATGGTTAGACTAAAATTTATAAGGCAATTTTCAGCTTCTTGGGTTGGGAAAAATAAATAGGATTATGTAAATATTAAAGGGTAATTATAAATCACCTTCTCCTATGATAGTGCGAGAATGCATAGAATGATGCAARTATGAGAAATAGTAAACAAAACCAGCCATCCTAAAGTACTGGATTGGAGAAAGGATTCTTCCTCTCCCATTATCCACTAAAGTAGGTGGCAAATCATTGCTTTTATTAAAACTGGTTTTGCAACTGACTGTATGTGTCTTGCTAGTCAAAGAAATATGACTAGTAGCCAAGAAGACTAGAAACTTTGACCCATCTTAGCTTCCTCTCTCTCCCCCCATACTTTTCCCAAATTGAAATTGCTTTCAAACAGTGCTCTGGGCAACCATGTTTGTTGCTGTTTACTGGGTGATATTAGAACAGTGTGTTCTTTCAGTGTTTCCAGTCTGCTATTTGAGCTTCTCTATTGAAAGGTTGGCATGATACCCATAAAAACAGAGTAAAAGCGACTATGCTTGCTACTGGCACTGTCCAGGGTCTGTTGAATTGGTCTGCTTTGTGCTTCCAATGCGGGTTTTCACCAAAGAGAAGGTGGTGCCTGCTTTGGAGTTGTTTAGTTTTCCAGTGGTGTAGCACTTGGRGTGAAAGCCATAGAGGCATGCAGCGTGAACCCTTTCCCTTACTGGTATTTACCTGTAAAATTTTGACAACCAGTTTGTCAATAGAATAAAACTGTTGTGGCTTTCGAAATTCAGATGTCACAAAGAGCTATCTGCAAAATCTTTGTCTGGCCCACTTGTGGGCTGGAAATAGGACTGCTAGGCTTTTGAAATGATGCTCTTTGTAAAAATATTTGGTAAAAGGAATTTCTCAGTACACAGAACTTACTTAAAACCGCAASGGGTATGGAGAATTAAAATGAGTGCGCTGGGTTAACCTTGGCTGTGCATCAAGTTCTCTCTCAATCCCCATCCTCAACAGCATGGGATGAGAACATAGTATGAAGAAGGTCATGGATTTTTCCAAGACAGGGACATCACTTACCTATTTATAATCATGGGCAAAACTCGACTTGGGAAAAAATGTCTTTTCCCTCGACTTGGGAAAAAATGTCTTTTTTGACAGTGACAATACATTTGGGTAGTCAGAAATTAAAAAGAAAATCTCTGCACCACCACATTCAGCTTCACCCCTTCCATCCACATTTCTTTCTCCTCTCTCCAAGTGGTGAAGGTGTTCTCTCTACATGCAAGCTTACATCAGGTTTAGTAACTGAGCATACAAACATACTTTTTGTGATGAAAAAGGGGTTCTTTTGAAGAGCCCCCGGATCTGAATTCTTCCAGCCAAGACTCTAGTGAAGATTTTTCCCTAAAATTAAATTGTAGAGCTTGGGGAATGAAGTAGGACAGGCAGCTCCATGGGAGAGGCCCAGGGAGACAGGGACAGAACCATTAAGAAGACTTTGTTCATAATGCTTCTGCATTTGCTAATTAAGTGTTGTGCTAATGTGTGGTAACAGAGGTACTGAGCAGAGTTCAGACTGTGTGTTTCTTTCCAGGTGTCCATGCTGGATGCTATTCCAGGACTCATAAATGCAATTAAAATGATTCAGAGTATCTCTCAGTATTACAACACTTCTGAAAAGATCTCCTCGCTGTTTGTGAAGGTTGGTGCTCAGTGTGAAAGGAAATCTTCTCACATTGCTTTCTGTGTTGCTCCTTGAATGCAAGAGAAAACACAAAGGAATCAAGTAATTGGAGAGGCAGCATTTTGGTCAATTTAATGCTGCTTTTTGAATGTATAGAGAATTGTAAATAGTGATAAACTACTTCAAATTTAGGACTTATTTTACTGCCTGTAATTTGGAGTTGTAAGAACCTTTTCAGACTTAAATCTTGCCTTTGACRTGAATTGAGTTACTTTTTGTTATGAGTTCTGCCTGTTATGAACTGCTTTTTTTTCTAGAACCAGGCGTGTTAAATTCATATTGCCATTAACCCTCCATATRTTTATATAAAGAAGGAAATGGGGTTGGAAGGACAACCTATTCTTTAACATTTGTAGTCTCATGGGCTCTTGATTTTACCTTTGCCTTTAGAAAAGACAAAATCTTATGACTTTGTAGCCCTCAATGCTATTTCAAGGTTGGTACAAGATATTTAGGTTTAGGATGAGCATAGTAAATCAAYAACGTTTTCATTATGTCATGTTCTGGAGGCTGGATGTTGCAAGGAGGACAGTCTGTCGATGTGGAGGGTATTTGGTATTGCTATTTTTCAGGCTTTAGGGCAGTGGAGTCAGAGGAATGGGATGAGACTGAGAGAATGGCAAGACTTGCTTTGCCTCGAAACGTTGGTTTTTTTTTTTTTCACAAAGTTAAAACTGCTTTTAGGTGACCAATCAGATGATCACAGCTTGTAAATCTTACATTGCAAACAATGATACGGCCACCATCTGGAATCAACCCCAGGAGAGAGTTATGGAAAAGCTACAAGCAGCTATTAGACTTAAACAGGTAGGTGGGAAGAACGTATGGAAAACAGATTCTAAGGTGATATTTAGTAGGGCAGGAATAGGAAGATTTTATTTCATATGAGCATGCAATGTTGCAGTGAAGAAAAATGATGCACCTGAAAAATATCCTTTGGAACTGGAATGTTTATATTGGAACTAACAAGGAATTTAGTCTGTTGTCTGTTGATCTTCTGGAAACAGAATTTAGATGCTTATTCTAGCTTAACTATGCTTCTGATAAGAGAATTGCTTGGATTCTCATGCCTATGTTTGTCTAGAAAGTTTCTTCTTACATGATRTGGAAAGATGTGCAATAGAAATTAAAACAGGGGGAGTTACTGAGCTGAACATATTCCAAAGATGTGTGGGCAAGCTATACGTTTAGAAAGGGCAATTTAGTGAGCTGAGCATAATTCAGCTGTTCAGTTTGTGTAGACTTGTTAGGAAGATAGCCTTTATTTTTTTTGAASACACTTCTGTGATAATTTTTTAACTTTATTTTTAATTTTTCTTTTTTCCTGTGAAGCATAGTATTATGGGATAATTCAGCTTGGAAGAGTACTCAGGAAGTATCTACTTCAACCTTCTGCTCAAAGCCAAAGCAGGGGTAGCTATGAGATCAAACTTGGTTGCTCAATCCTTTATCCAGTCCTGTCTTGAAGTTCTCCAAKGATAGAGGGACTGTACAGCCTTTTTGGGCAGCCTCTTTCACTGTTTGACTGTCCTTAGGATGAAAGATTCTTTCCTTACATCCAGTCAGAACATCATCTGTTTCAATTTATGCCCTTTGCCTCTTGGCTTTTGTCCATGTGTTACTGTGAAGAAGAGCCTAGCCCTGTCTTTTTGATAACCTCCCTGTATATATTGGGAGCTTCATATAGGCTTTCTCCATTATTACTTTTTCATTCCTAATATGTGCTTGGAAGACTAGAGCTTTATCCTAAMATCTTCTGAAGCAACAAATCTTGCATAGTTGTAGCACAAATTAGTGTAAAYTTCTACGACATCTTAACATCAGCAACGGGTACTAAATTTGTATTTTTCTGTAAAGATATATCAAATTATCCAGTTGCTGCATTAAAATATGTTGAAAGATTAGATTTTTATTTGAGTTTTATTAGTTCCAGAAGCTTTCAGAAAATCAGTAGATTAAAACATAAAATTTGAATCACTTAGGAAAAYCTGGACCCTTTGTATTGATATCTCCAAATGGGATTATTTAGACAAAAATGTGATAAAAATAATGAACATTGTATTATAAAGAAAACTACTATTGAAAGAAACCATTTCAAGCAAATCTGTTGACTGTGTAATCTGACTTTGGGAAGAATTTAATTTTAACATGTTTGGAGTAAGGTTTGTGCTGTTATGAAAGCAGAATGAAGAGTGGAAGCTGCTACGGAGAGTGGCATTATAAATTTAGAAGGGGTTTTGTTCTTGAAGGCCATTTTTGAACCCTGATTACTCAGTAAAACTGCTCAGCACGCAAACATTTTCAGTCTCTGGAAACTGAAATCTGGGTTGTCATCTTGGTTATTCAGTAAACACATCAAGCCCTGCTATGAAATGGAGGGAACAGAACTTCACGCTAGCTAGGGATATGTACAAAGACATATGTATGCAGTTCATTCATTTGATGAAATGTGTAATCCTGTAATGGTRTTTCTGGGTTAGTTTTCAGAGACAAGTTCTATTACTGTCTTTATAGTGTTCATGATTGTTTATTGATGAAACTTCTACTTGCTATCAATTTAGGATAATACCTGTCTGTGTAAATTTTKTTCTAGCTAAAGACAGTGACTTTTGTTATATATTTGACATTCTTCTTTTAAATTCTTTGTTTTAAGGAGTATCAAAATTGCTTCCACAAGATAAAAGAGAATTTGGAACAAAATCCAGCTGAAAGACAGTTTGATTTTAGTGAGATGTATATATTTGGAAAATTTGAAACATTTCATCGTCGTCTGGTAAAGATAATAGATGTTTTCAATACTATGAAAATCTACTCAGTTCTACAGGAATCTAAGATAGAGGGACTGGAAGAAGTGATCACAAAATATGAGGTACACAGTAAACTTTGGATATCAYGTCAGTCTAACTTGAACCTTGAAAAGAAAATTATGAAAATTAGAAAAGTGCTTATYGAGAGAAAAATAAACTCTTAAATTGCCTGAAAATTACTAGGTGATAGCAATGTAAATATGTGATTACTGGGGAAGTGAAAAGACAAGATGAAAAGGTGCAAGTGGACATGTGAAAGAGGTATGCTAAAATCAAAGTTAATTGAAAAAAGCAACAAAGTGGGGGGACTTTGTAACAGGARTAATTGGAGCCATGGTTTTGTGCTAGAATCAGGAGAAAAAGTGACAAGTGCAAGATTTCTGTCTCCACAAATGTTGGGCTGGTTATGAGGGTGTCCCTTTGCTTGTTAACATTACTATGCAGTTGTATTTCCTGATTTTTTTTTTTTTTATTGGTAGCAGTGGGACTTGAACAACAAGGAGCTCTTCTAAGAATATAAATACACTAAATCATGTTCTTTTCCTTCCTTCTTTTGGAGATAACTTTCTTTTCTACCAAGTAAAGTCTTCCTTGCTTTTGCTGAGCCTGAGTTAGCTTACTTTATTGTATGTCTTTATTAGTGCACTTGTAAATGTTATATCAGAAGTTTTCAACCTGTGGACTTTGTAGATTGCTTTTTGAGATCACATAGGATACAGTGGCCATACAGATATGGTATTCTAACTTGCTTTACTCTGTCCTTTGCCTTTTTGTTATGGTCAGGAGTCAATCAGTTTGCTTTAGTGAAATAACTRTAGGGTAAAATGCAAGCATTCCATGGTCCGTCCTGGTTCAATTTACTCCCTCTTGCAGTCTGGGGTTTTRATTCCTTAATACATCCTTCACAGTAGACTGTTTTCTGCTTTGTGGCCTTCTATAGCCTTCTGAGACTTAGCCAGGGCACAGCTGGAAGGATATCTTGGTCCAAGACTCTTCCACAYGGGCAGGACAGGTGTGGACTGCTTTAAATTTTGCTTCTGAGAGCTGCTCTCTAAAGCTGTGCCATAAGGCTTCTCAGCAATCTGGGTTGCTGAGAATTTTCAGATCATGCAATGAAGGTACTATTTTCGTAGGCTGGAACACAGGAATCTCGTTTGGGGCATTTGTATTTGAAAAGCTGCCTGTGACCATTAGGCCAGGTTGTGATGCAGTCTGCARACTCTGTACAGATACACCTCATTATCCATTGCAGCACCCAAGTCCTTAAATAAGAGCTTTGTGTGAGACTCAGCTGCAGTAAAGTCAATTGCATTTGGGGATGAGGAATTATGCATGCTTAGGTAAAAAATGCTACATGGAAGGTTTTGGATAGTTTGTATAAAGGGCAGAAAAGTTATCACACTTCTTTTTAACASTGACAAAATTGAGGTACCAAAGTATTTGACGGGGACCATAGCTATAGTTATGTGACTGATTATATGACTTGAAAATTTTTTAMGATAGGAAGTTACTATTTTGCCATTCTTTACGCTTTAACGCTTAGTTCCTGTCTAGGACTGGCTTGTTGTTAGAGGAAAAGATGGAATTTTTATTCACAGCATTGCAGTGAAACTGAAGTTCAGTTGACTTATGATAAAATGGTGGAAGTCTGCTGAGCTGAAAATGTGTTGAGCTTCATAGTTGTATTGTGGTAAACTAGTAGGATGGTGAACAGAAGTTTATCATTAGAAATCCTTTATCTGTGTGAACAGCTCAAGGGAGATGCTGATTAAGATGTACTTTCATTTGAGTGGACAGCAGCTGTGTAAGAGAAGCCAGGAATACTAAGTCCTGGGCTGGTGATGTGCTGCATCTTACTGTGGCTTTTGAATAGTTTGTTTATGTATGAAATCAGTTGTTGAAAAGACACAGAAAATAATAATGTGAAAATATTTTCCTATGTTARCTTTGTTAAATTTTAAATAGAATGAACATCTGCATGAGAGAATGTTTAATGGGTAACAAATGTCTTTTATGAAAAGTAAGAGTCTGAATTTTCTGTCAATTCTAACTGATTTCAAACAGAAGTAAATAATATAAATGAAATTCAAAGGGATATTACACACACTTATTTCCTGCGAATACGTCATTTAAGTGGTTTTCTTATATTGCTCAGCAAGTACTGGGAACTAATAGCAAAGGTAAAGTGTGACTGTGCACAGCCTGTTTTGCTACATTTTTTGGTGTGGTAAGTCTTTCTGATAAGACATTTGTTGTTAACAGCTTCCTTTTTCTGTGAAACTGTTTAGTGCATTGTTGACAACATGAAGAACAAGCCTTACGATTTCTTGGATCAGCGGAAGACTGGCTTTGACCAAGACTATGAAGAGTTTTGCAGAGACATAAATGATCTTCATGTAGGTTTTATGATTCAAATAAGAATTTAATATACTGATGAATCCTTATGATCCTCTCTGAGTTGGCACTGAAAAAATCATGTAAATCTCAAAGTTTGTATTCTTAAATTGAAGAATTATTSTAATATATCTCACTTTAAAGCTTTCATTTATTATCTTTCAGACCAGTTTCATGGAATAGGCCATTGAGGGCTTCCAAAAAAGGATTTTTCATTACTGTATGCTAGCAAGAATARCACAAAAATGGGTGATTTCACTGAGTGAATGGGAGTGTAGTACTAATAAGTCAGATAATTAACTTTCCCATAGTTCTGGAATCACAAGTTGGTGAAGGAAACGGTATTTGTAGAAAAAAAAATTAAAATAAATGCTTATCTTGCTTTGGCTGCCAAAGAGGTAAGCAAGCATTCTTTGAAGCCTCTCAGCATGGGGAAACATTGGAGAGTACAAAAGCTTATGTTGGTTGCACAGCTGCAGAAGGAACTTGGAAAGAAAACGCCTCAAAAGTTGGCTGTGTTTCGTTTAATTGTTGTGGGAAAGAAGAAAGGGAAAAGTAATACTTACTGAGAGYAGTTTCACGTAAACAAATTGTCTTCTAATATATTGCATGATAAATCATGTCAAATAATACCTGACATATTTGAAGTGTGTGCCTTACGGACTTCTCTGATGTAGAATTATTTGCTCTTCTTCAGGATCAATTAAGGATTTTCATGGATATCACCTTTGAAAGTATTTTGAACACTGAAAGGGCACTGACTATGTTGCAGAAATTTGAAAGGTACTATGTCTTATCTAGATTGCTAAAGCTCGGCCAGGCAATGAAAATAAGACACTGAGGATGGTGGGAAGGTTGGGGGTAGAGCAGAGCAGAAGGCATTTTCTTAAATACAAATAAAGCCAACTCAACCTCTTCTCATTCAACTGTTTAGCTCTGCTAAGGGTTGTTTTCTCAGTAGTTTGAATGAATAAAAGCAATATTTTTTTTGTATCAGAAAATTCAAAATATAAGTGGACTTCAAACTTCATTTTTCAAAATCAGCATTAGTACAGGAATACTTTGTCTGTTTGCCTTAGCTTTGTGCTTGAACAATGACATTAATTTGGTACCACAATGCAGTTAGAAAAGAGTAAAATGCTTTTATTAGGAAACAATGAAATTGTCTTTATAAATTAACGTTGTTGCAAAACAGCCTGACTCTTTATTCTGTCAGTTTTCTTATTATAATCTGTTTAATGAAATAGAAGCTAGTGGTGAATTGGTTACAGTTTGCTGCTCATAATTTCAGCCCAGTGTTTGAAAACAGTGACAAAACTGAAAATGTGTAGGCTTACTTGGAAACTTTTATCATCTGGTCTAAATCTTGGTTGCTTGGAATCAGGTTGTGACAGTATTTGTTCAAACTGAAAACTCTGCTGCTAAAGTAGTTATTTTCTAAAGCATCCAAGGGAATATGGAATGACTTATTTTCCAACAATGCATTAAAAGCATTTCAGAAGTGTTGAAGGAATTTTTTCATGATTATTATTTTTCTAAGCAGATTGCAAATTCCGAATCTTGGCATTGATGAAAAGTATCAGAAAATACTTCAAAACTATGGCCATGACATAGAAACAGTCTGTAAGATCTACACTAGGCACAAGAAGGACCCTCCACTGGCTCGTAATCTGCCTCCAATAGCTGGTAAAATCTTGTGGGCACGCCACCTATTCCATAGGATCAAGGAGCCCATGGAGACTTTCCAGAGGCACCCGGCAGTTCTGCAAACACTGGATGGCAAGCGCATAATCCGCAACTACAACAAAGTAGCAAAAGTTCTTATGAAATTTGAGGTGATCTACCACAGGGAATGGCTTCAGCAGGTGAGCAAGCTGATTTTGATTCAGATATTCCTTAAATAAAAAATTAAAAAATGGTGGAATCCCTGGTTAGTAGCAGTAGTCAGGTATACTAAACTATAGATTTAGGATGCCTCTTAAGTGAGGGATGGAATTAGAAAAGGTACTTTACAACAAAGTGTTGCTATTAAAAAATCAGGGCCCGTAATACCCATAGCTGAATTTAGAAACAACTGAAAGACCTTCGTTATAACTAAGAAGTTAGAAAGAAAAATATTTCTTATGAAAATGTGTCATGAATATCCAGTGGTAGGCTTAGGTGCCCCTCTGTCTCTGCCATATTCTCCTGACTCTTGTGCAAGATCATCACGTGTAGAGAGAAGAGTTTTGTCAGCTGGTTAGCTTAAGGTGAAAGCAGATACAAAGGTTTCCTCTGCTCTGGACAATACGAATTTGTTTTCTGAGTGATAATCCGTGGGTATACTCTGTGAATGTTCATGTAAAAAGCATCCAGTCTCAACAGATAATAGCATACTCCGTGCACAAGTGGGCTTAGAGCCCATTGTGGGTTAACCCTCATAGGCAGCTAAGCACCACACAAATGCTAGTTTACTTTCCCCCTGCACATCTCCAGTAAGACAGGGAAGAAGAGAAGAAAAGCAAAAGCAAGAAAACTTGTGGGTCAAGATAAGTTGTTTAGTTACTGAAGGAGAARTGAAGGAAGGAAGAAGGAAAGAAAAGAAAGTGCTGCAGAAGCAGTTTTTCACCACTTCCAATGGGCTAACCAAAGTCTAACAGGTTCCAGAGCAAAGAGTGGCTAACCCCTTCAGCCCATGCCTTTCCCTTTTTATTGCTGAGCATGATGTTATATGGAATGTCCGTTTGCTTATTTTGCGACGACATCCTTTTGTAATTTCATGACRTCTGCCTGGTTTTGTCCTCTGACAGCCTCTTGTACACCCTCCATCCCCAATCCCAGCCCCCAATCTATTCACTGTAGRGGACAGAGTGAGAACAAGAGAAGGCCTTGATGCTGTGCAAGCACTGTTCAACTGAAACATCAGTGTGTTATCAGCTTTGTTTTGATAACAGATCCGATGGTACCATACRAGATGCTATGAAGAAAATTAACTCCAGTCGGAGAAAATTAACCCTGTCAGACTCAGTACAAAGTAATTTCATTTCCTATCAACTATTTTGTGAGGCAGTGTGAGAGATGGGAAAGACTGATGTTTCAAGACATTTCAGGGTACGTGTGTGTGTGGGGGAAGGGGCAGGTTGGGCCTTGCACAGGCRAGGAAATGAACTGCCCCACACCACCCTAGAGCCTATATCCCAGCCTCGCAGTGGCTGCCAATCCCTGGCACACCAGAGGCAATGCTCCACACCCACCGCTGGAGCCCCTAACCCAGCTCCTGAGTGGCCAAATGACTGGAAGTCCTACTTGGCAGAAGGGCCCAGGAAGGCTGAACATGAGGCAATCAGACATCTTGACCCTACCTCCTCTTGGAGTTTCTATATGAACACCACTGGAAGCCAGTAGCTGATAGCTATAAGTGTGCTTTTCTATATCTTTTCTGTCTTTCTTTCTTTATCTTTCTTCTAATTCGCTCTTCTTGGTATTTTTTGAGTAACTTAAAAATCAAATGGGCTTAGAGTTTGTGCAGCTGAATGGGCCAAGTAAATGCTTTGAAAAGTGTTTTATGTTGGTTGAATGTTGTACTAAACTTTTTGCCAAACTTCTCTGATTTTTCTAAAGTTGCCAGTAAGGTCTTTTTTGTTGTTCTGATCTCTTGAGAATATCTTGTCAGTATTCCTCCTGTGCATCTATCTCAGAGTACATGAAGCCCTTTTAACCTGCATCATTCCAAGTGTGCTGACGATAGTTTTCACTTCATTGTCTCAGCTATAAAGATTAAGGAGAATTTATACTTCTTGTAGGGCTACATCTGTTCCCTCTGGCTAGATGATCTAGTGATCAGATTTTCTGACATGTACCATGCCTTGATGAAGCAGTCGAGTACATTTGCCTTTCATCTTTTATAAAATAGCTGTAAAATCCCAGGCATCTCCCCTGAACTGGTGCCTTTCTTTATGAGGTCTGAGTGATCTGTGGTCTGATTCTGATCGGTGCTAAAAGTACCTGTCTGGTTTCTCCTATAGCAGAGTCAAATCCCACTTGGCAGCCGGATAAACTTACTGAGCCCGCTCCAATGTTATGCTCATTAGATGGGAACAAAGGSAGGTGGATTTGAACAAAATTTCAAATTTTGAAACGTACAGACGTGCCTTGAAAATATATGAAAAGTATATCCGCTTTAACATCCATGCACTTGTCTATCTGGTAAGGCAAAAATATGTGACTACTGCTCAGTAGTCTCGTCTCTCCAGGCAAGAATAGKGCACATGGGTGTGGACATGAGTGTCAGAGAACACAAGGTGGAGCTCCTGCTCTACTCCTGAACAAAATTAAAAACGAGACAGGGGCAAGTGTCCCATGGGGAATACAAATGGCACACAAATACGGCTGTAGCTCCTAATACTTTTAATTATTCTGTACAATGTAAATAGTTAAGCTTAGCATCAGTTTCTGATRTTTCCGACCATTTTTTCCGCTCATTTTTCTGCTTGTTACTGGATGGTTACCACCTTGTTTATCCAGACTTTTTTTTTTTAATAGCATAAGATTTAAGGCTGTTATTTTTTTGCTATAGAAAATGATGTTCAACTTGGACATATTAAAAGAATAAAATACCTGGAAGTATAAAAGTTACTATAATCCTTTGACAGTGTAAGATTTGTGCCTTCAATATACCCCTTATTTCCATTACCAATGTCTGTTGCCTTAACAATGAAAATTGCATGAGAAGAAAACATAAATGGGAAAGTATGACTTGATAGTGGGAATAATTTTGAGTCTGAAGCTCAAAAAAGAATGCAGTAAGATTTGCTGTTGAATATTACAGAAAAAAATCAGCTTCTATTTAAGGCAGTTGTGCTTTTTTTTTTTGAAGACTGATGATAGTGGGTAGAGCATGACAACTTCATTGACAAAACTTGATTAGATGATTTCTTGAAAAATGCTGTGTAAAATGTCTTGATAGCACATGATATTGCTGAAGCAAGCARTATACTCTACTATAGTTTAGACATTGAAAGGTGGTGCAAATTTTCTCTGTGTGTGTTCCATAAAAAAAAGAAAAAAGCACACTGAAAGACATCAATGGGTTATGAAACTATTGCCTAGAAGTAAGTTCCATCTCAATGTAATGTGATACATGAAATTTGAGGAGTGAATAAAGAACAATAAAATTATGTCAGCAAAAGGACAACTGGGAAATAGGAATAGCAGCAAAGTTTTTAATGTAGGAAAAATTTGCCTGCCTAAGGCAGGACTGCTTCTTGGTGTCAGCCAAATTTTCAGTGTGGTGGCCTAACAAATACTCTCCCTCCTACTCACATAGAGAATAAATGGTATTCTAATATTTAAACTAGGCAGTTAAACCAATTATGTGATTAGGCTTTCCTCTTAAGAATTAAAAAAAAAAAATCTATAATAAACATTAATTTTAGTATTTTAAAAGATTTACCCAGAGGTTGGATATAATTGGGAGTACCATTAAGACTGGAATGTGGTGTATCTCTTAGGTATTGGAAAACAAGTAAAAGCAGAAATGGGGATAAGTTTCTTCAAAGGATATATGAAGAAGTTATCCAAGTATACTTTAATTCATTGAGGAGGTTGCGTGCAGCCTTATTGCAGAATGTGCAATAAGCTCTAAGGAGATGAGGGTTAAGATGTAAGACGGTTGAAGTGAGAAAGCCTATGGCTCTGATTTGATTTTGGACTGTGGCACACAGCTTACAATATCCAAGACCCAACAGTAAGATATCTGTCAGATAAAGAGCAGTTTGATTGTTAAGCATTTGGGTACATACAGAATTTGTCAATAAATTTGCATTGGGGGTTCATACCATAACAATCTTTGTCAGCAGTACTTGATTTTAGTATGTGCCAAAGTGATATTTATGTCCAAACCAAAGTATTTTGTTGTAGTGGCTTGTTTGATCAGGAATGATGACTTTGTTTCCTGCAGATTGAATTAACTAAAAGAGGACTTCAGGGAACTCTTTTGGTAAAAGATCCAGAAACAGGAGAATTATTTGTGAATTTTGACCCTCAAATATTGACTTTAATCAGAGAAACAGATTGCATGGTTCACATGTGCCTTGAAATTCCACCATTTGCAAGTGTTATTAAACAGCAGAGAGACTGGTACAAGAAGATTATCAACAATTTGCACGTAGGTATACTTTAGTTATTTTTTGTATGTGTAGTGTACGTTAAGATGTTGGGGTTCTATACATATGTAAGACGAAAAATGAAGATCAACGATTATGCACTAAGAAAACTTTTGCAAATCTATTYTTTTGTGTGACTGTCTTGAGGCACTTTAAAAAAAAATTTCTTGGCTTTGTGTTTTCTGTGAAGTTACTACTCAAGTGCAAGTGTTTAGGGAAGCTCTGCAGAGTTTGGGACAGAGATGAAGATGGGGGGGAAAGGAGGCTGACGAGACACCTTGTGCTGTTGCCTGCTTTCTAAATGATAAGCAATTTATGTCTCATCCAATAACGAAGTCAACATTGGACAGACTTTGTTTAGAGAGGATAGCTGGGAGGGAGGAACAGGTGGTCTGCCTTTAAAAAGTGTAAAGCATGCAGCGATTAGCAGCTTTTTTTCCCAGCACTGTTGTTTTGCACAGATGTCTGTGGAATAGTTTAAAAAAGGGAAGTTTTGGCTTCTCTTTCTCTTGTCTTTCAAATCCTTTGGATCATTTTATCTTCCTATGAACAGACAAGATTCTTGATGACTCAAGATGGGGATTCAAAGATAGGTGTCCAGAAAACTATAGATTTAAAGGACTACTCGATTCTGAAATGAAGAAAAAGAAAACCAAATAAAGTCATAAAGTTTTTGCAAAACATGTGAAACTAGATCAGTGGGTGAAATATGCATTAGAAAGCAAAGAGTATATTAAAGTTYTGGTAAGGCTGGTCTTATTAGAGCTCCTGGAAAGTTCACTTAGATGTATTTTTTCTCTTGGTCTTTTTGCCTTCTGTAACACCCATTTAGGGACTGAAATTTGCAAACTCTTTCTGTCGTGGTTTAAGCCCTGTAGGCAGCTAAGCATCACACAGTTGCTCCCCTTACTSCCCTCAGTGGGATGGGGGAGAAAACCTGAAGGTCAGAGTAGAAAACGTGAGCTGAGATAAAGACGKGTTAATAGGGAAGGCAAAAGCTTTGTGCATAAGGAAAGCAAAATAAGGAATTAATTTACTACTTCTCATTGGCCGGCTGGTGTTTTACTATCTCTGGGAAAACAAGGCAATACCACAGCTACTTGGGAAGACAAATACCATAGCTCTGAATGTCCCCTTCCCTCCTTCTTTCCCCAGCTTTCATTTTTAAGCATGATGCCATAGGTATGAGATACCGTTAGTCAGTTGGGGTCCTGGCTGTGTTCCTTCCCAGCTTCTTGTGTGTCCCCAGTCATTAGCAGGGTAGTGTGAGAAGCAGAAAAGGACTCAATGCTGTATGAGCACTGTTTAGCAATACCCAAAACACTGGTCTGTTATCAACACTGTTATGGTCACAAATCTAAAACATGGCATCATGTGAACCACTGTGAAAGAAATTAACTCCGTCACAGAACCAGTGCAATCAATCTACAAAGATTGATTTCTGTGTGAAGTAATACTTGTATTGCTATAAAGAGCAACAAATAGTGAACTTCTGCAAAATATAATGAAAACCTTTCCCAAACAATTGATTGTAATTTCCTAAGACTTTCAGTAATGTATATCCAGATGGATTTGCTTAGTTTAGGTTATCATAAATATGTGTATGTGAAGAGGTTCAAATCAATGTATATTAACTAATATTTTCATTCTCCATTTATTTCAGGTGATGCTGGCAGAATACAAAAGAATTAAACTGAAAATACAACACCCTATTGAACAACTGATGGCTCCTCGATTAGCCAATGTAGATGATGCTATCCAGCCGGGTCTCATGTTAGTGACCTGGACATCTTTGAATATTGAGAAATACATTAATACAGTTTTTTATAAGCTAGGTAGGTCACTTGCCTCCTTCCATTAACTTCTGATTATTTTTTATACAAATGCAAGTTGTATTATAAGCTTACAGTTCTTTACATGATTTGTACTTAATTGATTTGTACATGAAAGATACCAGAATTTTCACCTGTCCTGTATTTCATGAAACATTTGTGTTATAACACCACCCTCTTCTGGTCTCACATGTTTGTCAAACTTTTATTAACATAGATGTTAGGCAGTTGGGATTACACCAAGCGTAGAGTACTGTGCAAAAGGTCCAGTGTATTCTGAATTTGAAGAATGATAGTTACTTTTAAAAAGGGCTCCTAGGTTTCAGACTTTTCCTAGTCCTGCCTTTTGCAGGATGCAAACATGCATTTTGCAGATGCACAAACATCTTGGACAACAGCTTTAGAAAACAGATGAGCTTGTAGTCTTTTCAAAAGATTTCACAAGGTTGCACTGAGATGTGTATTGTTTCTGGAGATACAAAATTCCTTTTACTTCAGCTTAATTATTACAGCAAACAGATTTTGTTTCTTGAAATTGAGTAAGTAGTTAGAGTTGAAATTTTGTGTAGTTGAATTGGCAAATTAAAGTGCATTTTGGATACTAGCCTGACATTATGCTCAATTTAATTTTGAATAATACAAGTAGTTTGAGTCTGGAACAGACACCTTTCTGCTATTCCAGTTTCAGCATTGAGAGCAGATTGCTATTAAACTATGAAAATTCTAGTGATTGTTTTCTGTTAACTATCATTTGGCTTCTAACATTTGTTTGAAGCTTAGAGATTTTATTTGTTGAAAGTTTCTGTTGCTAGCAGACTGACTAATTCAAGCTATAGGAGAAGATGAAATATTTTTGGCCCTCAATTAAATCTTAATGCCTTTGTGATTGAAATATGTATCCTTTAAGTTAATCTTATATATATTTATGCTATATTTTATATATAATATAAAAAGTTGTATAATATGTAGTTATACAATAGATTATATTTATATAATAGGTGTCTTTTAGCATGTAGATAGCATATGCTAGGTGAGCATGTGTTATGCAAAAAGTCAATTATGATTTCTGTGGTGAAGCTTGCCATAAAAGTTTAGATATTTGAAGTAAGCTGGTTAAGGTGTAGAATTCATATACAATTGAATATGATAGTTTGTTGAAGTAAAAATTTAAACAGGACTCTGCAAAGACTATTGTTTCAAACTTTTAAGCTTGTCTTGAATCTTCTGTTTGCTTCAAAAGCTGGGCTGGAGTTATTGCTTGATCGGGTGAATGACTTGGTTGAATTTCGTATTGATGCTGTCCTTCAAGAAATGAATAGAGTGCCACTCTGTAAGTTGCCAGAAGATGAACCACTGAGCTGTGAGGAATTTCTCCAAAAGACTAAGGTTAGTAGATAAAAGTTTCATGAAATAGAGATTGATGACTTTGAATTAAGAGATTTTTCTTTTTTATGAGATAAAAGATTCAGAATGCAGAATTAATGAAGCATGCATGGGATATGCATGGAAATTCCCCACTTGCTTGACTGGGACCTTAAAAAGGAACAAAAGTACCAAATGCAAAGAGATCTGAGCTGAGATGTTCCTTTCTGAGCTTATTAATGTCAAGCCAACTACTGTATGATATTTCCTTTATGCTTTGATATCACTCAAATGTTTTACCTCTATGACAGTATCTTTTTTTTTGTCATTGTTCCTGTTTAAACATGGGAATTCTCCAGCAGTTGCCTAAGGAGAGTAAATGCTATGGAAAAGATTGTGTGATGGGTATCTCAAGCTCTCCCGAGCTGGTAATGGGATGTGTAAAATAGATGTGCAGAAGTACCTGGCTGAAGGTGTTCTGGGAAAAGACCCTACCTTCACCCCATCAAAATACTTTTATGTTGAGGATAATTAACTATAAACATGTAAATTGTTGGTTAGAAAGCTGATTGAGGTCATAATAAAATTGATGTCAGAATAATTTTATGAAGCAGTAGTAAGGTATTCTTGCATTTTAGGTTATAATGTCTCATGTGTTTTCTCCTGAAATAAACTTTGGTTTGCTAAAGGTTGTAGAAAATTAAGTAGATAATCCCCATCCCCGATCTCTTGTAGCACTAAATATTACAAATGAAAGTTTTGATTTTCTTAGCGTATTTAACTCTTTGGCCTTTTCTCTTTTGGCCATTGTAATAGCTCACATTGTCATTAAATACAAAGTAAAATTTAAAATAATATTATACTAAATGAGTAGTAGTTTGTAATCCTCACAATCCATAGTTGTTTTTTGTTGATCCTGCTGCTGCCTTCCTGATTGGGCAGGTACTAAAATTCAGTAAGGTTAAAATATCTGAGTATGAGAACAAAAGTTTCTCTGCAGTATATGATAACTTGAAAACTTGAACTGCTACATAGCGATTACACACCTAGCAATTACAACAGCCAATTGCTTTGAGTTAGCAGAGAAAGTGGTATAAGAACACCAGTTATGGGTACAATGAAAATAGTAACAGTTTGTGAGCTTATTGTAATTTTTAATTAGAGGGGCCTAGAAATAATTTCTGTCACCTAACAGGTGTCTTTAAGTTTCTAAAATAAATTGCTGCAACAAAAATAATTACCCAGTGGAAAAATCCCAGAGTACTTTGTTTAGTGGTTGCTGTGATACTGCAAATCACATCTGGCTTGTCTCTCAACTCAGCAGAATCATTAGGAAGGACAAAGATTATGTCATAAAACTTGGAAATGACTTATATTTGTCAATGGCTGAATATTTCCAATTATTGATTTTTAATTAAACAAAAGTAGCTATGATTAAGCTGAAAGAAATATAAGACCACAAAGAAGAAAAAAAGTGAAAGGCCGTTATAGGTAAAAATTATAGTTAGCTGAAGCATACTTGATCAATTTTATCATAAGTATTAGAGAAAAAAAGATGCACAATACTGTGATATATTTCTGAATTTTGTTTAATCTCATTCTTTGATTTCTTCTCTCTCCAGYTGACAATTTTTGTGTTTATTCTCTGTTACAGTTTGATAATAAATACAGCTTGTATAGATTTTATCTTCTATTTAGCTGTAAATGGGAAATATGATTGGATAATACTCATTATGGCACAGTCAATTAATGTAAAATGGCAATGATTAAAAGAAGTATTGAATCTCCCATACCTACAATGGAAAGTTAAGAAAATTAAGAAGCACTTGCTTTTGGGAGCCTTTTAGTGGAACTAGGCTTTATAAACATTGATTCATGATATTAACTACAGATGAATCATGTGATTTAAGAAACAAGCCAAAGCAATTCTGAAAGATGTTTATGATGTCTTGTCAACGCTAAATAGTTTGGAACAAACCAATTTGAAATTAATGCTGTATATTGATCTTGTTTTTCACAAATCTTAGGCTTTGACATTTGTGTTAATARAGGCTCCTATGACCATGAAGTTGCCATGAGAACTATGAAGATAAGAACATATCTTTGTTTTGGTTTGATAACAGGAGCTTTGTATAAAAGGTTCTCGGACTTTACACTTAAAAAGCTCACTGGTGGAAGATGCTGCTAATGATCTGATTAACATGTTACTTGACACTGAGGCACAGGTCAGTAAAGAAGATGAGAAGTCAGTTGTAACCAGTGCTGAAAAAAGGGTCAAAAATACAGGTAAGAAGATAGTATTATATTGTATTTCTTGGTGTTTGTTTCTTTTTCATACTGATAGTATGTGTTGGGGGCTATTGTACCTTAGATGACTGAAGTACTGAACAGTATTTAATGTCTAAAGAGTTTTCTTTGAATTTGCCTGGATAATGGATAGTCTAACAATCATTTAACCTCTACAAAATAGGTCAATATTACTAATCGGACTTGCATGTTGAAAAGTTGGTGCCATASAAGTAGCTCCTTACTAGCCTTGGTTAATTGCTGGACTTCCTAGAGAAATAGAATAAGAATATCCAAGTTTTCATGATAATCATGCCAGTTTGTAATGAGTAAGAAGGCAGATAGGAATAAAAGGACTGTTACATTGAGATGCAGATTACAAATGAGTAATTCTGCACTTCTTTAAAACTATTTCAGACACCTGTGGAGGTGTTGCTTTCCTGTATTTTCAAGTCCCTTAAGTCAATTTAACTAACTACATTTATGATGTTGTAGCAGAAGAGGAAAGAAGATTAAAAAGTTTGACTTCCTCACAAACTTCCAGTGAGATGTGGGCTGGCCAGTCTCCTACAGCCAAGAGGAAGAAAATGGATTTAGAAAAGTTAGAGGAAGAAGCCAATGAACTGCTTTCTTACTTCAATAATCGTAACATTGATGCCCTTTTGAAAGTCGCTCGACACACTCTGGAGACCATCCGCAAGCGCATTCATGCGTCTTCCACCATCAGCTTCTTAGGTGGCCACATTGCAGTACATCGCTTTCTTAGGCTATGTAAAGAAATACATAAATGTAATATCCATAACTGTATAAAAAAGAGTCACAAGTGTAAAAGAGGGGAAAACAGAGGGAGTTTGACTAAGATGTCTTGTTAAATTACAATTGATAACATCATACATYTCCAAAGGTATTTTTTTCTTGTGACCATAGGAAAGTGTCATTGCAATGGTGTTTCTCTTAGGACTGACTGTACTATTCTGAAGCTGGATATTATATTTGGAGCTAGACTTGATGAGTTTTTGATAAGACCTYGATAACTTCATAAGTTATCAATTAAGTTATAAGTTATCAATTATTAACTTGACAAGTTAAGACCTTGATAACTTGATAACTTGACAAGACCTGTTTGACCTTGGTTTTTACATGAAACTCTATGAGAAAAATTAGAGAAAGAGGTGTGTTTTCTTTCTCTTATTAATACCTTCAGATATTTCTATACATAGTGATGGAACACTTTTGTAGTGTTTTATTGCTACATGCCTTTAAGAAACAAATATAAAGGAAGTTGTCTTTGCATATAAGGCATACAATACTATGAGATTCTAAGGAGGTTCTGTGCTGCATTTAGTATGTTGACTGGGAGTACAAGGCAGATAACAAAATTGTCTGCTAAACAGAGTTTAGCTGCACAGAACAAGCTGAAGAGAAGCTTCATGGAGAAAAATAGCTTGGCACTTACTTTTCGCTTGTGCTTCTGTAGAGTTTAGCAATACATCTTATAAATTACTCAGGAATCTTTTTTCCCTTCAGAAATCATGCTCAATGCTCTACACTAGGAGATATATATATTGATTTATATCAAAACAATGCCTAGTTTGATATCTTAAAAAAATGTGAACAACCTTTTTGTTTTATCTTTTGTTTTTGTCTTTTATTTAGAAAATCACAGTACTTCTAAGCAGAAAAAAGGTGCTTGTCCTATAATTAGGACTAGTATTAACCTATCTATCCCTAGTATCCTCATGACACCCTCTTTGGATGAGGTACAGCAGACGCTTAATAAAGCTGTAGATAGTATTGTGAAAGTAATGAAAGGAGTTCGACAGTGGAGTAAGGAGAGGATATCCAAGGTTAGTGTCTTCAACAGCCTTACTTAGAACTAATGTTTCAAAACTGCTGCAAATAAAAAATAAATGTTGTTTTTTCTTCAGAAGAAAATGTTAGAGAGAAAAATTGTTCTGCTGCAGTGTGGGAGTAGAGACAGCGATTCTGATGATGGAATGAAAGAGAGTGGAAGGAAAAGCATATATGGTAATGATAAACTCTGACATCACTAAATTTGAATGTTAGGTAAATGTGATTTATACAAAAAGTGTTCAAAGGTATTGATTACAAAATACATCAAAACCAGTAGACTTGAAAGATTTTAAACTACCTCATAAATTTTAAACAGCCTCAGAGAAGAAACCTCTTTCTAATTAGAAACCTGGTTTGCCACTTTTGTGGATTTGACTAAGGGGATTTTTTTTGTGCTTCTTGAAGACTTGTACTGCTTTGACTTCTATCTGCAGCRTGTGGAAAGCTATTAGGGTGCCAGCTTGGGCTGCATAAAAAACAATTCTAGTCACTATTGCTACACAAAAATCTTTCATGATTTGGCAATGTCGTTTGTAACKTGGCATGTTCAAATGACATCTTAAAAATTGTGCTGAAATTGCTTTAAGAAGAGTAAGTTGAACTTACACAAAACCTGGTATTGAATAGAAATGTTTATATAAATTGCAATATTGGCGGAGAGAGGATTGTGTAGAAGATTGAATAGACTAGAATTTCTAAAAGAATTTTAATTTAATCTGCTTTGTGTTCAGACATTAAGTTATTGAAGGCATTAGTTCAAGAGAATTCAAGATGGTATCTTTGGTTGCTGGGTTTTTCTTCTCTGAAATGGTTTAAAATCAAGCCAACTTGATTGTTCTACGTTGTACTCAAGATACTTAAAAATATACACGTGAGTCATTTTGGGTGAGGTCTCTCTTAATACACCTAAAAAGTAGGACAGTAATACTTGAACTGGTTAAGAAGTTAAATTAGTAATTTAAAACTAAGAATTTTGCTTGCAAGAGATGAAATAAAAAATGATGGTAAACTCAAACTTGTAGACATTTCCTAACTGATTGACCTTCCTTTTATATTTTATTTCTTTTTGGGGACTGGCTATGGTCATGTCTTCAGAGTTAATTTGTATTTCAAATTGCCAATTGTGGGGTATTTCAGAAAATAAAAATGCTCGGTGCTGATATATAAGTAAGTAAATGTGGATATGTAAGTAAATGTGGATATATAAGTACTTGGATGAAGTATACAGGATAAACCTTGTGGAGTGGTGAGAGAAAAGGAAAGATTATGTTGGAAAGATTGGAGTGGAACTTGTTCCAGATTGGACACAGTATCTAGATGAGGCAATATAGAGATGTTTATGACTTTACRTTGGCCTCCTAGACTTCTAGTTGCCTTTTTGATTAATAAAAACACCTGACTTTAAAATGCATGCTTATTGAAAGAATGTCATTAGTTTTTGTCTATAGGAATTTACTTGTCCTAAACCTACTTTTGTATTTGAATCTGCTTTTATAGAGRGTGTATCAGATGCAGCATCACTCAGTTCATCTGATCCGGTGCAAAGCCAGAACTACTTCAAGGATGTTTCAGAGAACAAAGAAATTATTAAATTAGTATCTTTACTCAGCAGTGCTATCAATTCTACAAAAAGGGTAAGACAATTGACATGTTAATTTAATATCACTATTCAAGGGATATTAATGTATTACTTTTAATATCCTTGGTTAATAAGGGTAGGCGTTTAAAGCTGTGATAAAACGTAATAATGAAAAAGTCTAGGATGGTGGATGGAAAACGTGTGGCTGAAAATTTGCAAATATGCTTTATAAATGTAACATGGATTAAATGTACTCACTTTCAAAATATGAGGTTTTGAATATTGCATAAATTAAAACATCATAAAAAACTCTAGGTGTAGTTGAGTTGTGTGTAGCTAATAAAGCCAGCATGATTTCTGCCCTGTTATGAAGAGGTTATGAATGTTTTTAGAAGAAAACTGGTGGTCAGGTTGACATTTGTAAAGTGCTGCATAGGATTTGCTAGTGTAGGTTATGATTTAGCTTAAAGGATATGCATAACTTCTTTGCCTTGTTCTTATTCTATGCACTCTTTAGTAAACTCTATGTATGGAATTGTTATTTCCTTAGGGAGCTCTGCATCAGTCTCTTCTGGGGCTGGTCCGGCCTTGTAAGAGTCATGCCACGCAAAAATCTTTGACTCAAGGCCGTGTAACTTCAGTGGCACTAAAGCATAACTACCAGGCTGCTGCTGAGCAGTTGATAATGGTGGATAGTTATCGTGGTCTTTTGGTACTTGATACTTTGTAATATTTTAAACTTTTGTCATTTAGAAGGGTTTAAATGCCTGCACGCACTATATTTATCATAAGTCATGATGTGGATTATCTCTCTTAGCAGTCATCTCTCATTTACTTTTCTAATTGGATACAGTGATGTTTTAACTTTCTCACATTTTTCTGAACTCCTGCGAGGCAGAAATATAATTTTCTTGCACACTTGTTAAATGATATTCAAATCAAAGAGACCTGAATTGAGTGTAGAAATTAATGTTAAAAAATAAATTGCCTCACAGCTTCATTATTTGAGAATGTTCTTGTTATGTTGGGCCTTGGAGCTCAGGTTTCAGTTGCTAGCCCAATAAATGGTAGGGAAGGATAAGTGTGCTGCATCCTAGTTTTAAACTTTGCTGCCCACAGATTTCTATGATTTTATTGACTGAAGAATCACTTAATTGGCAAGTGTTTAAACTGAATTGGTAAGCTGAATGTGATTAACATACAGTTTCTGACAGTACTTGTAAGCAGTACTGGAACTTGCTTTAGCATAAATTTACCAGCGGCCTTTTGTTTAGTGAGGTGATTCAACCTGATCCACTATGGAGTTCTTAGTGTATTCTAATGAACAGGTGCTAAGAAATTATATATATGCTATACATGTGACGCTGAGAATCTTTCTTTGAACTTGTAATGTCTTTCAGGAGGTTCTTACAGCTTTGGAGAGTTTTAGTTGTTACCGCCATATATGGGAGAGGGACAAGGAGGAAACCATTGATAAATTAATGATGGGAAACCCATTACTCTCTGAATGTGAATCTGAAATTCTGCATTTCCAAGACTTGGACCTGAAAATCAGTTCTGAGCCTGAATACATCTGCGTGGGAGCTATTGCACTGTACACTGGTAGAGTTCAGCTTCTCTCCAGAGACATATACTTTCCGACTCCAGTAGGAAGGAGAGATGCAACTTCGTTTTGGATGGGTGAACTAGGTTAAAATGGAAAGGAGAATGACAGAAGGGCTGTTTGCTGTTTTGGCTGTAAATGCATGCAAACAAAACACTAACACAAGAATATCTGTGAGGCTCAGCTGGAGATTAGTACCCCACCCGGATACTTCTGCTCACTTATGGGGTGGATGGTAGACGTTTGCCTGTCCTTCTGTCACTGATTCCCAGGGGTACATATTTCATGGGAGTAAGATAGTAAGTATATGTTGCTTTTCTCCCTGCCTGGCTGCATGCAATGAGACAGCTGAAACCCCTTCTATTTAACAGTTACTTGGTTCCACTGATGCTACAGATAAAACTTYTAAAAGTTAAGTGTTGATGGACCACTTGGTTTCATTAAATGTCAGATCTAACTTTGTTTCTTCAGCTTTCATAATCAGATTCTTAATTTCCTTCCCACATAATTTTTTTAAAGATTAATTTTTGAAAAGATTTTAGGCTTAGATGAGAATATTAACCAATTCATTAGTGATGTATAGGACAGAAATTTGTATGATGATATATGAACGAGGTGACAAGTATGGAGTCCAGCCTCACCTTTCCAGTAGGTACATCCTAAAAACTATCTACGATATCTAATATCTATTAATTGTTCAGTGTTTTTAAATTATCTTTCCAGTAGAAAAGATGATAAATTCTGAGAAGATTAGGAGGAAGGAAATTGTGAATTTCAAGCAATTTTATAAACCATTTCAGGGTGTCCATGTGACTTCATCATCTCTGTATGTGAATGGTTAGACTGAARAACCAGAACTGGCACTGAAGAGAACACAYGTAACAAAAATGATTAAAAGTGCATGTTAAAAATGATCTACAATATCTAATATCTGTTAATTGTTCAATGTTTTTAGCTGATCTGAAGCTAGCACTGAGATCAGAAACCAAAGCCTGGATGACTTTGCTGGGGTGTCATTGTAATAAGAAGTACCGAACAGAGATGGAAACAATTTTGGCTTTTATAGAGGAAACTGGCAAGAAGTTAAATCGCAGCATCGCGGACCTGGATGATATCAGAATAGCCATGTCAGCTTTAAAAGAGATCAGAGAACTGCAGATCTCTATAGACTCTCAAATTGGGCCCATTGAGGTAGCTAGTGGGAATATTGCATGTATGAGTACTGTTTCAACAGAGCGATTATTTTCTGGGTTAAATCTTAACAATGCACTTTGAAGTTGTATGATTTAATATGTATTGAATGTTGACTGACAGACCTGTTGTGTTTCTAGAAACGTTTTTGTGGGAAATTCTGATTTGGGCAAATGTAAACTCGCTGAGATGAGAGGTGGTTTAGTGAACAGTGCAGAAATTGAGTGATGTAGGTAAGAGAAAGATGAGAATACAGATATTTAACGYGAGAAATCTTTTCATACTTTGTGGAAGAAGTCTGTGTATGAAAAGGAATGAGATTCCTAAAGTTGTTGTTTTTTAGCTGAGCCTACAGAGGAGTAAAAGGCTAGTGTTAAGCAGACTATATGAGATTCATTGATTTAATCAGCTATGCAATAGGTTAAAATAAACAAAAGYAAGTGACTTCCTTAAAGAAGTTAATGTGATAGAATGCATTTACTGAACATCTAACAAATGRCAGAATTAAAACCAGATCGTTTTGCATTCCTGACCAGAGTATGTATTTAAGGATTGTATAGTTGGCAAAATGCACCATTGATTAGTTGTTCAGTGGAATTCTTTTTTCCCAAGACATGTTCATGATTCCTGATTGCCCATAATTTCATTATAAGCTTCCAATTCTGCAAGCAGGAGCCTCTAGTCCCTAGGCACWAGAAGTGATGCTTCACGTTTTTGAAAGGGAGGTTGACATATTTTCCATGTAGTGGCATGGTAGACTGATAGTTTCGTTTCCATTTTTGCAATTTGCCTGCAATTTGATCAAACTGGAAAACATAAATGGAAATAATTCCACTTCATACAAAAATTTTCAAATGAAACTCTTATGCCACAGATTCATTGCTACCCTACCCTGTGCTGATTTACAGTAAATGAATTTCAGTTGTGTATTTGTGAAACTTCACTAAGGGTTTTCAGTATGTGGACTGTTCGTATGTTGGTGATGCAATTGGAAATCAATGTTTTGAGAATATAAAATTCTGATGTTTCTTCCAGTATGGTATTGGTTTGCTAAATTTTGATAATGGCTATGTAAAAAGAACAATTTATTTTTCTAACAAATCATCCTCCGTTCTTAAAAATTTAAAATGTTAGTATACATATATGTATATAAAGTTAACTGAAGTTACCATTTTATGTATTTTGATCCAACCTCCTGGCAGGAATCCTATGCTATGTTGAACAAATACAATCTCCTTGTTGCCAAGGAAGAGACAGAGAAGGTGGACACTTTGCACTACACTTGGGAAAAACTGCTAATCCGTGCAAATGAAGTGCAGAATGAGCTTGTTGCTTTGCAGCCAAACTTCAGGGGAGAGCTTATTAGTGCTGTGAAGACTTTTACTGAAGACTGTGCACAGTTCTATTCAGATTATGATCAGGCAAGTGTTTCTATTTTATCATATTAGAGAAATTTTTAAGGAGCAGTGGGAGCATGGAAAGATTTTTGAATTTGACTAATTAATGGGATGGGCCTCTACTGCTGAGTAGGTCTATTCTTGTTAAAGTGGTGTTTGAGTTTTGGTGTGAGGCAGGCTTTGGTTAATGCTTTGTATGTGACTGAAGTATGTAATGCTGGTAATCTGTTCTTAGAGATTAAGAATTGAGATATTTAAGGTTTATGAAAAACATCTAGTTAACATGAGCAAATGTGAAGACAAGGATTAATGAGAAATTATGTTAGAAAGTAAGAAGAGTTTTCTGATGCTGGATATACGTACAAGTGACTTAAACTCTTATGTTCTTTTCCATTAGAATGTATATAAATAAAGCTGAACTAGTCTTGTTATCATCTTTTAAGTAATGCTGACTTTTACTCAAAAAAGGAGCTATGATTGCCTAGATTTACAGTGTAATGAATATTTCTGCATTAAAAAGACATTAAGTTGCCTTCCTTGTTTTTTTTTTTGTTTGTTTGGTTTGGGTTTTTTAATCCTTTTTAAAAAGTGCTTGTTCTAATAGGTTAACTGTCATCTCTTTGTTGAGTTGTTATCTTATATGGGGAGGCGATCTGGAGGCTGGAAAAATGTTTGAGACTAGCRTTTAGAAGATGTTGATGAGAAACAAGTCATGGTTATTCTCACCCTCTAAATTCCCTTTGTTGCTTTTTTGTTGTGTTTTTTTTTTTTTTTTTTTCCTTTTAGAATGGACCAATGGTTGTTGGTTTAACACCTCAGGAAGCCAGTGACAGGCTTACTATATTCCAGGTACTGTTAATTGTAATATGTAACTTAATACTTATTACAAGTGAGCTAACACCTAAAGGTTCTGRGAATGAATCTCACTTGTTGAATGAATTTTCGTTGATACATAGGGTTTATGATTTGGCAAAGTCTGTTTTAACTTAGTGAAAGCTAAATTGGAATTCTTCTATGCGTTTGCAAGGAATGCTGTTTAAATCTAGATTTTTGTGGAGTTAAGAGAAAGGCTGCATAGATAATGACTGATGATTACTAGATACAAATATCCTGACTTGAGCCTTCTCACAAGTTTAGTGTATTTGGCTATACGATATTCTTGTGTTCATTATTGTGTTTATTTTTTGGTTTTCTTTTTCTTTTGTTTGTTTTGTTTATTATTTTTTTTTTTACTTTTTCTTCCCCCAGTAGAATTAAAGGTTTCCACTTAAAGTGACGATTTTCCCTGTTGAAATCTGTCTTTGTATCATGATTAATATCGGTTTCTGCAGTGAYGACTTTTAATGCTTTTCCTTTTCCCATACTATTCATTTGACTTCCCTGAGTTATATTGCAATTGACAATTAAATTATGTTTTTCTTTGCTGCTTTAATGGTAGTAATTCTTACTTCAACATTCAATAAAAGATTTGCACAGCATACTTGGAGAGATAGAATTTGCTGTATCCACCTTTCTTTGCTGTGTGTGTCATGCTTCACCTCTTTCAAGTGCAATCTTAGCATTTATTGTTCTGTCACTGTGTCACGTGAAGTAAATGGCTTTCCTGTCAGCTTCTAAAGATGTGCCTCCAAGCTAGATAAAAGTTACTTTTCTCATGAAAATTGTTGACAAAACTGTTGACACTGTAAGCTGTTACTCTCTCTGTATATCTTTCTATTAGTTCCTAAATTTTAGTCTCCAATGCAGCTCTAATCATAATGTCAGATCTTGACTATTTAGTTATCTAATTTTATTTAATCTTTCTTTCTTAGAATCGATGTGATAATCTCTTTCGGAAGTATATTACTTGTACAGGTGGGGAAGATCTTTTTGGTTTGCCAGTTACTCAGTATCCTCAACTGCTTGAAATAAAGAAACAGCTGAACCTGTTACAGAAACTCTATCATCTATATAACACTGTCATTGACACAATCAGTGGCTACTATGATATTCTTTGGTCAGAATTAGACATTGAAAAAATTACCGGTGAACTTCTGGAGTTTCAGAACAGGTGAGAAACTGCTGCTGTGGTGAAGTTCCCTAAAGTACTTTTGTTACTTCTTGAATATGATTATAATTGGTTAGCACCAATAATCATATATGAGCATGTATTTGTTTCTTGAAACATGAAAAATGTGAATTTAAATTGAAAAATATATCCATTACCAAATCATAAAATCAAGGAACCAGTTTAGATTCTAAATGCTGAGCATTATTGTTCCTTAAKCAAATGCTTGGTTAACTTTTTTAATGAGCTTGGACTGTATGTTAAAATTGTTACTGATTTTGTTCATGAAGGAAAGTTTCACTTTTTTTGTTGTAGTATTATATTATTCGTGASAGACAGATTTACCCTAAATGTCAAAGGCAAGTTAGTGAATTGCTGAATAGTTTTTCTACAAAATGAGTTGTATTGCATGCATAGAAGTTGAACTGTTCATCAAACCAGGAATCAAACAATTTAAAGAATTAAACCCTGAGGAACAGGGTTTTTCTAGACCTGAAAGCAGCCCACAGAATGAGCCTCACCAAAARATGAAATCAAGATGTAAAGTGGTTCAACTGGTTTTGAAGATTGCTTGCACAGAGAGTATAGAATTATGCAGCTATGCTCCTTAAGGGGAGCCTGTAGGTGCCTACCAGCTATCAGTCATTGAAATAGACTGGAAACAGATTTTCTCACATGGAGAATCACATTCAGAAGCTCCAAATTACAGGTCACCTGAATTTGGAAGGTGTATGTTCTGCTGTTAAAACCATATACTGTGGCTTTAAAGAAAGAATATTTGAAATTTTTTGAAAAAGCTTGCTTTATCTCAACATAGGTGCCGTAAGCTCCCTCGTGCTGTAAAGGAATGGCAGGCCTTTTTTGACCTAAAGAAGACCATAGAGGACTTCAGTGAATGTTGCCCATTGCTTGATCATATGTCGAGTAAAGCAATGATGCCGCGGCACTGGAAGCAGATTACAGATCTCACTGAACACAGATTTGATGTGGAGAGTGAAACATTCAAACTGAGGAATATCATGGAAGCTCCACTATTAAAATATAAAGAGGAAATAGAGGTATTGTGAAGGAAGAAACATGGATACATGAAACAAAAAAATCTGCTTGAATAATATAGCAGTAACAGTAGCAAGAAGGAAATCAAAATATTGCTGTAGAAAGAACAGAGAAATGTACTGTCACTTCAGTTTTTTGTATAAAATAATGACACAAATATATTGTGGTGTCAACTTCTTTTTTTAAAATCATGCAACTTGGCCCAGGAATTAATTTGCGAGGATGCTTTGCTTTGTGACATTAAAGATATGAAAAGTAATCACTACATTATTATTTTATTCCCCCCAGAGCTGATTATATCATGATGTCATATACAGATTATTAGCTATGGTGTTTGTATATCTGTAGATCTTTCCACTAAATAGTTGCTCATGAGCCTTACAGAGGGTTAAAGGAAATAGGAGATAGATTTGTATTCCGGAGACTTGAAGCATTCATAGGTTGTTTTGGCATCCTGTTTATTTAAAAGGATATCTGCATAAGTGCTGTGAAGGAGAGAGACATTGAGCAGAAGTTAAAACAAGTAATAGCTGAATGGGATAACAAAACCTTTATCTTCACAAACTTTAAAACTCGTGGGGAACTTCTTTTAAGAGGTGACAGCACGTCAGAAACAATTGCTACCCTGGAGGACAGCTTGATGATTCTTGGTTCTCTCATGAGTAACAGGTAACAGAAAAGGGAGGGAGGGAATGGGGGGAGAGATAAAAATATTAGCAAAAGGCTTTGTTTTAGTGAACAAATCTATGACAGATGAGAAAGTAAACATTTAAATAAAACCTAAGAGCTTGTTTGTTCTTGAACTGTTCATGGGCTAGTTCTTATTGTATCTAGTGTATCCCTCCAATAAGTTCTTTTGCAAAGATGTAGATGCGGTTCAGATTTCCTGAATGAAAAACTGGATAGTTTTCACTGATGAAAGAAAGTGGGGACATAAGGGAAAACAGTGCCTGGTTATGGCAAGCATATACAAGGCATTATAGGTGCTGCTACTCTGCCCCTGTGATCGGTCATTGCCTCATGCCAAAGGTGCTGAAAATCCCAGTTAAAGTGAGCTTCAGTTTGTCTGGTTTCACATGCCAAAACACACAGAAAATCAGGCAGATGCTTAAAAGCAGGAGTTTAGGAGAGTTCGGGAACTCTGTAAGTTTACAGCTTTCAAGATGTTGCGGAGTCCCTTTTTGAAACCACTTTAGAGTGAAGTTGAATCTTGCTCCCATCCAGCTTCTGTTGGAGCAGAGCTATGCTATGGACCTTGTGTATATAGGAGCAAGTTGGAGCTGATTCGATTTAGAACTGCCAACTAGATGAATTGAATATAGGTTTTTATACTTTCACTTGAAAAATTTTAAGCAGAAAAATTATTCGTCATCCTGTGAGTAATATGCTGCTTTTCAAGAGTTGTTTTCTTCTTGAAATAAAGCAAATGTCTTTTTTTTTTTTTTGTTTTATTGTAGATACAATACACCTTTCAAGACTCAGATTCAGAAATGGGTGCACTATCTTTCCAACACAACGGATATCATTGAGAACTGGCTGACTGTGCAGAACTTGTGGATTTATTTAGAAGCTGTTTTTATTGGTGGTGACATAGCAAAGCAGCTTCCAAAGGTTTCTAGACATGCCTTTTTTCAGTTTGCTTATCTGCATTTTAAGAATAAAGCTTAACTCTGATGTCATAATTGATGCAGTAACGTAAACTTAATTTCTTTTGGTACTTAAAAAACGAGTCTTGCTAAGAAATTAGGTGAGCAGTGCCAATGGAAACTATGGTGTGAGAAAGAATAATAAAATCAGGTGATCTATTTGATCTTTTTATTTCTAGATTGTAAAGCTGTTAACCAATATGTATTTAAACATTACACCTAGTAGTAGCCTGGCCTAGTAGTACCTACGAATCCTTGTCTTAAACTTTCCTACATGGCTTTTCAAATTAAAAATGAACTTTTGTTTTAGAAAAAAAATCTTCAGATTTGAAGCACTCAGTTCAAGTATAATGGGTTTCCTGTCTTTTTCTCTAATAATGATTGTAAGAGAAAGTACATAGCAAGGTTAACAGCCACATATGAAATAAGTTCTATTGTGTAAGCAGAAAGAATTGTGTTTTTCTAAGCTGAAACATTTCTAAAAGACATGTGATTACTAATGAGAAGATTGTTGGTGAGATTACTGGGTGCTGGTTCTGCACCCAGTAAGTCTGCATCCAAAGAGCCTTTGTCCTCTTCTCTCTTCCTTCCTCCATCTCTTCCATTCCACATTCATTGTCACGTTTCAACAGGAAGCAAAGCGTTTCTCTAACATTGATAAATCCTGGGTAAGGATCATGACCCGAGCTCATGAAACACCCAATGTTGTTCAGTGCTGCGTTGGAGATGAAATTATGGGACAGTTATTGCCACATTTACTGGAACAGCTTGAAATCTGTCAGAAATCGCTCTCAGGGTAAGAGTACTACAAGACCACGTTATTGGCCAGGTGGTTGTGCATTGTGTGACTGGGGAAAGAGCAATTGATCAAGTACTGTCCCAGGAACTTTGCAAAGATCATGTTCTTAGTCTACTATGAATTCAGCTGAACTGACCAAACAAGTTAGCAGGATGATGCAACACCTCCAAAGAAATTTCTAGCAACTCACAGATAAGTATTTGATTTGTGACTAAGGTGTCACTCACTGTCTCTCTCTGTTGAAACCAAAGCTTGTTTCAGCCTAGTTTCAATCTGGAAGACAGTCTAGATTTGTGCGTCCCATTCACACTTTTCACAGATCTGGGAGAAATTCAGCTTGAGAGATTTAATAGCAAGCAAAAGAATTCATGTAAAAACATTTTATTTCAGTTTAGTTTATTTTCTTCTTACTGATGTTTAGATTATAGCAAATAATAAAAGTTTTCTGTGAAATGATTTCTGATACTAAGACACTAGCTTTAAAGCAGTTGCTTAACATAAATGTATGATGGATAAAAGTTGTCATTGCTACAGCCAGAAATTGGAATAATAAATCGTGAGAAATGCCACTTTTAAAGAGGAAAGGATGTATAAATTAACCTAATTCACTTACCATCTATCCCCTTCTGGCTTCTCTACCAACTTTTTAAAAAATGCAGGTACCTGGAGAAAAAGCGTCTGCTATTTCCACGATTCTTCTTTGTGTCAGATCCTGCTCTCTTAGAAATTCTTGGCCAGGCATCCAACTCTCACAATATACAGGCACATCTGCTGAACGTATTTGACAACATTAAAACTGTCAGGTTCCATGAAAAGGTATGTACTGCCCACACCTCAGTGTTACATTCCTTCACATGAGCAATGTGTGATACTTGCTAAATAAGAGAGCTACCTGGTTGCATGAGGCATTCTGCTGTTTTACCATCTTCACCAACTATTTGATCCTGAGTATACTTTCTTCATTTAAGACGTAGTTTCATAGCCTCATTTATGTAATAGCAAACATTTATGTAGAATAGCAAAACAAAAATTTGCACCAGTGCTTATTTTTGAAAAAAACCCACCCCATGTACTGAATTGTCTTCTGTGGCATCCTCTTAAATAATCTTCTGAGTCTTTATGAGCTTATTTGTATTTTTACATTGCCTGTATTTGTTCTTTTCGATTCATTTTTTGGTTATATGAAAAAGTGTCTCTCCTGTTTCTGAGTTGTCCTTACTATGCCTTCAGACATAGTGTTTGAAGAACACTTTTCTTATACCCTTTACAAGAACAGATAGCAACATTTTTTTCTTTGTGTATGCGTTTTCTTAGAAACTAATTACCTCTCCATGCTTTTGAAATTTCTTTGATTGCCCATGTTCTTTAACTTTTCTGTTTCCATTATTTTTGATTCTAAGGCCATAAATGTTGTCAGGCTATTAACCCACCAGTAATGGGGGAAGGTTTCCTTTATTGTGCCTGGAAAGTGGATGTTCTCACAGAATCACAGAATGGGTCAGGTTGGAAGGGACCACAGTGGGTCATCTGGTCCAACCTCCCTGTTCAAGCAGCGTCATCCTAGAGCACATTGCACAGGATTGCCATTGAAACTTTAGTGAAATTCAGGAATTGTCAATATATTGGGGTTTTTCTCCTTGTTCATGACAGTGTTTTGTTTAAACGCTTTCTGCATAGCAAAGTAATGATTTAATTGTTTTTACATTTCATTGAACAGGTTGAACATTAATTTATTAGTTACTTAAATAAGTTTAATGGAGTGATTGCAAAAAGTATGAATGATTGTAAAGATAAACAATGTATCTACAAACACAAGATGTTTTTGCTTTTATTAGATATATGATCGTATATTGTCGATCAGTTCACGAGAGGGTGAGACTGTAGAGCTGACTAGGCCTGTAATGGCTGAAGGTAATGTGGAAGTTTGGCTCAGTTCTCTGTTGAAGGAATCCCAACTATCACTGCATGAAGTTATTCGCCAGGCAGCTATGGACATCCAGGAAACAAGTTTTCAGATTACTGAATTTCTTTCTAGTTACCCAGCCCAGGTAATATCATTGTTAAATTAATGAAGAATTATTCACAGATATGTATGAGTTTTTTCTTGTCTTTGCATTCAAAGTTGCAGCCAGTGTTAAATACAAAACTAGCATTTACATTTATTTTAATCACCTCAGTCTTTTAAGTTACACTTCACATATCTGAAATCAAAAGAAGAAAACTTACCCTGAGGCTCTTATTTAAAAATTATGCTGAATGCCATTAATTAATGTAATGAAGCTAACAGTATTTCTTTACAAGCTTAATACTTGATTACTGGAAAAGAAGGAAAAGTAGAAAAATTGCATATTTATTCATATATTCAGGATAACACTATGTATTCCTAAAAATTTGAAACTGAGAGTAGTGTTGAGGGAAAATTATTTTCTTAGCAGAAGCTTCACTGGTGATCAGGAATTTTGTTGGAGACGGATAAAGAATTTGTGAATTACTGGAAAAATATTTTAAATTAAAGCATTCATTATTCAGTGATTAGTTATTATTTATATAAGTATATTTATTACATATAGTATTTTTATATATACTGTAAATTATATTGAGCAGTTGTATAAGCAATGAACTGTAGGCAGTGTCTACAAGACTGAAGTGCAGACTTAACTATGTGTTTGTGAATGGAGTTGGGACACAAAACAAATGCATAGGTGGAATGACCTCTATGAATGCATGAAAAGTAATTTTATACAAATAATAGGAGAACCATTTCTTCACTTTATTTATGTCTCTGAATGTACATTTTATGTGAAATAGAAAGGATTGTGAAGTATATACTTTTATGTTTCCTAAGGTTGGGTTGTTGGGGATCCAAATGATTTGGACGAGAGACTCAGAAGAAGCTTTGACTCTTGCCAAGCATGATAAAAAAGTTATGCGTAAGACAAACCAGTTTTTCCTGGACCTTCTAAACGTGTTGATAGATATGACAACAAAAGACCTTAGTCCAGTTGAGCGGGTTAAATATGAGACATTAATCACTATTCATGTGCATCAGAGGGACATTTTTGATGGTCTTGTAAGTATCAAAATATTAACAATGAGTTATGAGGGGTTTTCCACATAAAACAATGTAAAATGATAACAAGAGAATATTACTGTACCTATGAACTCCTGCCTTATAAGATAAACATTTAATTTCAAGACTGTAATGATTATGTGACCTGGAACATTATAAAAATGCTGATGTTTCTTCAACCATGTCTTAGTTTCCTTTTAAGTAATTAAGTGGGTTTTCCTCTCCCCAAGCAGTAGCAGAATTTTATAATGTTTCATGTTGGTCCACTTCAGTTAGATGCCTCTGTTGCGTGATCAGTTAGGGGCTTCTTTTTTTCTCATACATTTTGTTGCAAGTAGTTGTCCTTTCTCTGGACTACATTGTGAATTTCCATGAGTAAATAAAATGAATATAGAGTTATAGTATAGGAAAAAGTTTGAAGCTGGTTGAAGCTGCTATCCTCTCTGTTCTAGTTTCAATAGCATACCTAATTATTACTTAGGGATTTCTTTATTCACTTTACTCTTTCTCATGCTGACACAGGATGCTAAAATTAGGAAAATTAAAGCATTTAGCTTAATCAAACTTAAAGCTAGCATACCCTTTTATCTATAGGAAGCTCTGGACCTGATTCTGAAATTAAGCTGTCTGAGAAAAGAATTGTTGAGCCTTAGCCCATTGTTGATAGGCAGGCACTTATCTTTTCACTGTAGAACCATTTGTTTCTAGTTATAATCATTTTACGTAAAGTGTAATTTTTAGATACAACCCGAATGACATTTTCTAAAATCTTTTTTTTATATTCATTATGGCAAGTTGGAATTTTTCTTAGCTCTGAATTTCTTACATAGTGTCTGCATCGTGACACTGCCTTGAAATACCTTTTTTTTCCAATATGCATGTGGTTTCATACAATTCTTATAGCAGTTTTTAAAATCAGGTATCACATCATGTGCTTCCTACTCATGTAAAACTAAAGTAGTAGAGATGACTAAAAAGAATGACACTTTTAAGGTTAAACTGAACTTAATGACTCTTGTTTGAGGCTTATGGACTGTTCGTTTGTATTTAGAATTCTGACACACTCGTCTAAAGCCTGAAGTTCCTTTGCCTCAGTATGATTCAGCAGTAACACATTAGCAATTTTTGTGGTAAAAATTCAGACAGGTTCTCCACTATTCTTTTGGTACTAGCTGTTCTTTATGCCTTTCATTATGTTTGCAGTGCTGCCTTTGCATCTACTACTTAGATGTCATAATATAAATGTAAATGTTAACCATGAATGCCACGGCCTTGTCTTCCCTCTTTTCTTAGTGTTGCATGCATATCAAGAGCCCTACAGACTTTGAGTGGCTGAAACAATGTAGATTTTATTTTAATGAAGACTCTGATAAAATGGTGATTAAGATCACTGATGTAAGCTTCACATACCAGAACGAATTCTTGGGCTGTACTGACAGGCTTGTCATAACGCCTCTTACAGACAGGTGAAAAAGACTAATTTTATTCCTTTATTCTTTGCTGCCAAATCCTGGCTTTTACAAGAGCAATTTAGTCCTGCTGGATGCAAAACTGATCTCTGCAGAGTTTATCCTTCACAGTCTTGTCAAAGTCAGTATTTTTACATGGAATGCTTCAATATTTTTGTTTCTGTGCCATATAATATGAATAATTTCCAACTTATCTTCCACATGCTTGCATGGTCCCCACATATGTTGTATGTGACCTTCATTCTTATGTATGTGAAGCCAATATACCTAAAGATCAGTTATATCCAACAGATAAAATATGTAGAGATACAGGTGCTTACAGGCATATTGAAAAGATCTAAGGAAGAATAGACAGGAAAAACAATTTTATTCAGCTGCAGTAGTTTGAAGATCTTTGATCTAAAAGGATGTTGACAGAATTGCAGTCCTGTTAACAGAGATGTCTACCTGCATAACTGAAATAGCTCAAAGAATGCTTTATAATCTATCATTGGAAAAATAATGGAATTATTTTGTTTGCTTCGTTGGTTTCTTTTTTTAACTATTCCGTACAAAAAATTCTAGAGCTAGTCTTGATATATAATTATTAGCTAGTGTTTTGCTGCACTGTACATAGACGTTTCATTTATGAAAATGGGATGCACTGTGTCATCAAATTTTAAAGGTAGATGGGAAAGGAAAGGTTGCCTGTGTTTCATTATTGTACTCCACAGTATAATGTAGTTCAAAACGACTCTGGATAAAATAACTCAGAATCCAAACTAATCAAAGTAAGATTAGGCAGCATCTCTGTATCTGCCTTCTTCCCTTCATGTGATCTTTCAGGTTGCTGATTATTGAGGATTATCTGTTCTTGCACTTTATGTATAATGAAATGAACCTTAATATTCCCTGCATTAGAGACTGACTGAAGGGTTTTTGTCCTTACTGATCTAAATTGTAATTAGTAGAATGTAATTTCAGCAGTTTCCTTTTCTCCTTTAATCAAACCTTGTGTAAGTTCCTCTGGCACTGTACAGAAATCTGTGTGGTGCAGCCTATTAAGTGATGATTGATTGTTGCCTTTTAGATGTTACATTACTTTGGCTCAAGCTTTGGGCATGAACATGGGTGGAGCACCTGTGGGACCTGCTGGAACCGGAAAAACTGAAACCGTCAAAGATATGGGACGGTGCCTTGGAAAATATGTAGTGGTCTTCAACTGCTCAGACCAGATGGATTTCCGAGGACTTGGGAGGATCTTCAAAGGTAAGATGTGGACCAAAGCTAAGCTGTTGGCCAAACAGTCGACTGCCTTCTGTGGTGCACTAAGCACAGTATAACTAACTGGGCAAAGAAAATGATTGTTCCACTATACTCAGATTTGGAGTGGCCTCGTCTCAAGTACTCTCTGCAGTTCTGGAGTCAACAATGTAAGAACATATAAAAATACTGGAATGTGTCCAAATGAGAGAAAAAAAGATGGTGAAAGAACTAGAGGGCATGACTTAAGAGGAACAGCTGAATATGCTATGTTTGTTTAGCTTTGAGGAAAGGAGACTGAGGGGTGCTCTCATTGCTGTTTTTAACTTCCTCATGAGGGACAGTGGAGAGCGAGGTGCTGGTCTCTCTGTAATAGGAGTCTGGTAATAGGACATGGGGGAATGGCTTGAAGCTGCATTGGGTGAAGGTCAGGTTAGATGTTCACTGAGAGTGTGGTCAAACACTGGAACAAACTTGGCAAGGAAGTCATTGGGGTCTCAAACCTGTCAGTGTTCGAGTAGTGTTTGGACAACAATCTTAAATATATGGTTTAACTCCCTGTGTGGAGTCAGGAGTTGGACTTGTTGATCCTCATGAGTCCTTTATAAATCAGGATTATGCTGTGATTATGTGATTTTATGAACTATGTGAAAGTTTCAAATGCTAGCAGAACATCTTTATAAAACAAGGTCAATGCATAACCAGCAGATGTTTTCAGCCTTTTAATAAATGCAAATAATTAATATCTTGTTTTGAATGAAAAATACAGTTCCAACACTGTCTCCAGGACTTAGAAATGAGACAGTTTATGAAAGGATACATAAAGTCCCTTAAAATAATCAAGGAGGTCTGCCACTATGAAGAGAAAATGCCATGAAATTTATTGCTGAACTGGTGGAATGTGCTGAATTTTGATTTCAGTATTTTGTCTCCTTCAAATGTTGAAGTTCCTATCAGTACAAGTAAATGCATGGATAGTGCTATGAATGTTAAAAGCAATTGGCAGACCTCACTGAAGTTAGGTGCAGATGACATCTTTTTAGGCACCTGAAATTCATACCTGCCAGTCATGGCAGATGTCAAATTAGAGATCAGATGGAGGTTCTTGACTATTATATTTTTGCAAGTGACTGTATCTATGATTTTCTTTTGTTTTGTTTTCCCTCAAAAATCTGAGGAAAAATGCAGTTCTGGCACCGACTGTCCTCCAACTTCTTTTCCAGTGAATGCAACTGTATTGTTCATTTTAATATGTGCAAAAAGCTATTGACCACTCATCATATTTTCATAGAATTACTGAACCAATTTTTTTGAGGGGTAAAGAGGAACAGAAAAATGTTCAAGACACTGAGAAAAGGAGCAGAAATCAAAGGATGTAGCATCCTAGAAAATCTTAAGGACTTTTGGAATTTGAGAATTCTTTCTTGAAAAAGAATTAAAATTCTTCTCTTTGTCCCTTCTACAACTCTCAAAAATAAAAACCTTTTTTTTTTTTTTTCCCCCCTGAGGTAGATTAACCTCATTTTTGGCTTGTGAATTGCACCAAAAAAGGGTTAAAAACATAATGGTCATATGCTTAGTTGCTTTTCTCTTTGAAGGTCTTGCTCAGTCTGGCTCCTGGGGTTGCTTTGATGAATTCAATCGTATTGATTTACCAGTACTATCAGTAGCTGCACAGCAAATAGCAATTGTGTTGACATGTAAGAAGAAACGTAAAAAAAGGTTTATTTTTACTGATGGAGACAATGTGGAAATGAACCCAGAATTTGGCATCTTTCTTACTATGGTAAGTATTCAGTAAGTTTCTAAATGCCAGTTGATGACTGTACAGTAATCGAGTCTAACTTTGTATATTAAATGTACTTGCTAACTTTTGTGTCAGTTCTTAGAGCTAACTCATTGATAGTTTGAGAATGTTGAGCATTACTACTAAGAGAGTTTACAGGGTCTTGTATCAGTGGCATCAAGCACATGCAGTAGGCAGCATCATAAATACAAGCTATTATCTCAATTTCACATTGCTTCTGCTCGCCAAGTTCTGGTTCCCAAAGTATGCTTTTTGCTAGAACTGCAGAAAAATTGCCATAGAGATATAGGTAGAAGTAGCCAGTAAAAATAGGACCTAAAAGACAAATTCAGATTTGAAGTGTTCAGGTGGAACTTTTTTCATTTCTCATGGATGCAAAAGGGGCGAAAATTCTGTAGAGATATGGTGGTAAATCTGCATGCTATTTCCTTTTTACATGTGATTTAAAGCCAAGAAATTACTTTTATCTAACCAGACTACACATTCCTCTGCTGATTCTTCTGTTTGCGCAAGGTGCACTCAACTTCAACACCTGTTTTTCCTCTCCAGAATCCAGGATATGCTGGACGGCAAGAACTTCCTGAAAACTTGAAGATCAATTTCCGTTCAGTGGCTATGATGGTWCCTGATCGCCAAATCATAATTCGTGTTAAATTGGCTAGTTGTGGTTTCATTGCTAATGTTGTGTTGGCAAGGAAATTCTTTACACTGTACAAGCTGTGTGAAGAACAACTGTCAAAGCAGGTGATTATGTTCATATGATGAAAAGTTATTTTAGGGAAAAACTGTATGTGTTGTCACAAACACATAAGTCTTTAAGTAAGCCAAGTGACACTTGCAGTTTAGTAATGCAACCCTCTGCTATCCTGGAGGACTAACTCCTGCTGCAGGCTGTTGGTACAAGAATGGGGCTTTCATTCAGAACACTGCTTGTTATTAAGATTTATCTTTAATGAATGGTGATGACTGAGACAAATAAGGGCTTCATATACTAGCTGGTCTTACAGAGTAGATTAAGAGGCATTTATTGGTGCTGCCTGTGCTTGTACAGATGTTTCTCAAAGTCAGTTTCCAAGAACCACAGAGAATTCAAAATAATACTGATAGAGTATTTCTCAATAGTCCCTGGGAACCCTGTCTTGATTCAATGACTTTTGATTAATTTTTTTTTTTCCTGTCACACCTTACAGTTTAATAGAGGTAGCAGATTTGGAGAGTGAAGTCGCCCATAGTCATACAGCCAGGATGTTTGGAGGCATTTGAACCACATGTGCCACTTCTCATGCATGTCCATGTCTTAAATAGTAAATGAAAAATGTTTCATCCCTGTTAACTTGGGGAAAATTTTCCCAAACTTCACCTATCTTCTAGGTGCATTATGATTTTGGCTTGCGGAATATATTGTCCGTGCTACGTACACTGGGAGCAGCAAAAAGAGCAAACCCCACAGATACTGAATCTACCATTGTCATGCGTGTGCTGAGAGATATGAACCTGTCTAAACTAGTAAGTTCTGAGGGCCTGATAGATAATTTAAACTGTACTCTGGAGCTACGTGATCACTAGGAGATTGTATGTGACCTTTACACTGAAGCTAGCTTGGAAATGCTTCATTCTCTGAGTGSAACATTTCAGCTGGGATCGAGATAAATTTCTCACAGTACCCTGTATGGGGCTGCGGAGGGAGTGAGCAAGGGTCTGTGTGTTGGTTGGCTTCCTACCTGGGTTGAAYCTTGAATTGTTCAGAATTTTTTTCCATATTTCCTCAGACACCTTTAGAAATAAGTAACAAAATAGATGTCTATGCAGTAACTTCCTTGAAAACTTTGACCCTGAGTATTTAGTCACTCTTCTGAAAGAATCTGTTGTTGATAGTAATGAATACCATCTCACCTGTCTAAATAGCTAACAAACCTCTTCTGTTGCTGTGATATTTCATCTTCTTTATCTTTTTTTTACAACAAATAAATAAATTTCTAAATGTTATTGCTAAAACCTACTATAAGTAATTCAGTCTGTATGCTAGTGGTTTATTTTGACTAATAGAAGCATCACATGATCTCTTTCTGCTGTGTCCTTCCAGTGTTTAGAACCTAGAGGATTACCATAGATGGTTCCTTATGTTCTCAAACATTTTTTTACATCTTCAGGACTTAGGGAATGTTTTTTAAAGATGATAAGACAAATAAAATAGGTTTTAATCTGTGTGTACTTCTGTTTTCCCTGATTTTCACTAGATTGATGAAGATGAACCCTTATTTCTGAGTCTAATTGAAGATCTGTTTCCAGATATCCAGCTTGATAAAGCAGGCTATCCTGAACTTGAAGCAGCCATTGACAAACAGGTGATGTTTCTTGTGATCTGTGGTGCTGTGGCATAACTATCATGACATGACATCTAAGAAAATTATGGCTGTGGAATCTATCCAGCTGATAATATTAGATTTTACTCTTTAGAGGAAGAGTAAGTTTTCCATAAATCTTTACCATTGGTGTATAATTATTAAGCTTGTTCTTCAGGAGGGCACTGAATTGTGATTATAGTGTCCTGTTGTTTTCTTGTGAGTCATGGTTACTGGGGTACAGTTTGAAAAATGCATGTATATGAGCTTGCCTTATGTGACCCAGGATTTAATGTTTCTGTAAAGTCTAACAATTGGAAAATGAACTTGAGAAAAGATTTACCTAAAATGACATTTCTTCTATTTAATTTTCCATTAGACGTTTGCAACATCTTAGTAGGGCCAACTTAAGAAGAATATCAGCTGTATATATATAATAGATATAGATATATAAAAAATATATATTATATTCTAATATATATACTATTACCTATAATGTATATATAATGTATATGTTGTTATCTATATTTAATAGTGGATATATATCTAATATAGATATATGAGATCTATATCTGATCCAATATCAGATTTGGAAGGCTGATGAAGTATACACACTTAAATGATCACCTCTACTAATTTTTCCTCCAGAATTTCAATAATTAATAGTGGGACAGAGAAGTAAAGGAAAAAGAATTAAAAAGTGCGTTAAGAAGCCCTCAAGAATGGAAAAAAAAATTAAAATAAGAAGTGCATTTCTTAAGAACTTGAGTTTATGACTTTTCATTTACTTATATTTAACATGATTAGATCTGATTAAAGAAGTCTGTCTGCATCTGGCTTTCCTAGCAATGAAGAGTTATCATCAGCTAATGTTTAAAAAATTGTTTTGCTTTCTGTAGTTTATACAGTTCACTTCTGAAAAGGACTCACAAATTAATCTTTTATTAGGAGAAACTATGAAGAACTTATATGTGATGCTTTAGATTTTTATTTGCTAATAAATTAAAAAGAAGTCTTAAAAACATGGTCTTTTTAGCTCTGCCATTGGTGACCTGTGAAGCCAAACATAGAAAGTGTCAACTTTAACAACAAACCATTACCACTTGCTTCTAAGTAAGGTGTAATTTCAGTCCATACTAGAGCAATGTTGCAGACTTGAAGAGCTTTAGGCACTGTGGTCATCTTATGGAAAACAAAATTTATCAAAAATTCAGATTTAGGGACCTCATGGTGCCTTTTTAATGCTATGAAGAGTGCTTGGAAATTTGGTTAGCATATTATTCTGGCACATTTTTCTCACACTGCTAAACTTRAAATCTGGAGACACCAGAAATGATAGGCTGTCTTTCTTGTCTTGAAAGGTGAATCCAGGTTTATTGACTGGAGCTCTTTCTGTTTTTAGAGCTATAACGACTCAGTATAATGAAAACAGTTGCATTATGACAGAATGAAGTTCAAGAAAAACTACATTGAAGAAATATTCATTACTTGAATTGAGGTGTTTGATTAAAGCATTTTCTCTGTATATTGTATTGTGGTGGTTTGATCCCAGTTGGCTGCTAAGCCAACAGCCAGTTACTTGCTTACTTTCCCCCAGCAGACTGGGGGAGAGATTCCATGGTACAGAGTATCCTTTTGGGCAGTCAGAATCAGCTGTCCTAGCTGTGTTTCCTCTGGCACATCACCAGTCTTCTCATGGACGGAGCAGTTTGAGAAATAAAGAAGGCCTTGATGCTCGAAAGAAGAGTGAAGCAGTAGCCAAACCACTGGTGTGTTATCAATGCTGTTTTGGTCACAAATCTAAACCATGGCTCCACATGGGCTACTACGAATAAAATTAACTCCATCTCAACCAGACCCACTACATATTGCAACTGTTAACAGCGGATCTTCTGAGAACCTGTCAAGTCTGCTTATGAAAATACCTCTTTATTGATAAAGGAAATATCTAGTGCACAGGGTTATTATAAAATCCATAAGTGTTAGAAACTAAAAAAAAAAAAACTCCACTGATGGCATTGGATTAGAGTGAAGAAATAGCTAACATGAGCATCTTGTTTAATGTAAAGAAAGATCAGTTCAGATACATTCTGTTGTATTAGATTTTGATATATTACTGTATATATGTTGATGCTGGAAACAAGTCAGAAGGCTATATTCCGTACTGGAGACGTGTCTGGTTCCGGTCAACTCTGGGAGTTTTTAAGATGTAAATGATAACAGAATTTTATTGTTTATCCTTGAAAATGGAGCATATGATTTCGTTGTGCTTTTCAAACTCAATTGCTTCAACAGCAGCGTCTTTCATGGTGACGAGGAGCTGGTGGCAGCATATACTTGTCACTGTTCCTGTTCATGAATTCATCTTGTTCTGCCTTCTCTTATTGGGTTCCTTGCAAAGAGAGATAAATAAGTTGAGCTGACATGAACTTAAATATGCAAGCAATATAGCAAGGGGTAGTGCCAACTCCATGTTTCTAACTATGTGGCAATAGTTGTGAAAGCTGAGTTTTTGAGTATCGGTAAAAAGTTAGTCCTCTTTTTAGAGATAATATGTTCTGAGATTTTTGTTGAACATAATTTAAAAACAAAAATTACACTTTAATTAAAATAAAATTGTTATTTTGAGAGCTTCAGCTTACTAACATGATTTTTAAGTTTTAGGAATTTTTTTGACTGTCAGAAAAAGAGTGTACAATGAAACCTTAGCAAATAGTTCTAGCTTTTCTCTACTGGTTAAATACTTTCTTGTTCAYATCAAGCAGACGCATTTTCACAAGCAAAAGCCATACCACTAKAGGGAGATTACTACTTTTCACTAGTTCCAAGCTTAAAGATGTTAACAAGCATACAATATTTGATTCTAAAACATTCCTAAAAGAATGATAATAAGAAGTTGCTCAAAGATCTGTCTGTACATTGAGAAATATTGAACAATGTTTTACAGAAAAATTTTTGGCTGTTGTAAGCATTTAGAAACACAAGCCGTCATCATCATGAAAAGGCAGCTCTTCTGAACATCAAGTTAGAATGCTGTGTGGCTATGAAAGACATTACTAGGAATAGTGTTTCTAATATTCTTGGCTTTTCCTTAAAATTGTGTTTGAACCTTAAGAAGAGCTAAAAAAAGAAAGGCTGGTTTACCTTTTTTAATTTTTCTGAATACATATTTGAGTACCAAATATATCTTCTTTTTCCAACAGTTCTTTTTATATGCACAAAGCCTTTACAAAGAATATAGTAATCTTCTGGAGATGTTTATATATATATTTTTTTAAAGCATCAAAATACATTTTGTGCTATAAAACAATAGTAATTTGGTTTTCTGTCACAATCTCTAGGTGGAGGAATCTGGACTTGTTTGTCATCCTCCTTGGAAACTGAAAGTTATCCAGCTCTTTGAAACCCAGAGAGTAAGGCATGGATTGATGACACTCGGACCTAGTGGTGCAGGAAAAACTACTTGCATCCATACCTTAATGAAAGCAATGACAGGTATGTTAGTTTTTATATTGTAAACTGTTACTGAACTGTTATTTGTAAACTTTAAACCCCATTGTTTCTTCTCAGAAAACGTCAATTGCTTCACGGTGAGAATGTATTACTGGAAGAATCAGTTTGTGTGTTGAGATACTAATTATTGTATTGTAKTTTTAAGCTTTTAAAAGCTGAAAAATGTTCAAAGCCATGTACTTCATGTCCTTTTTTCCGTATTATCATACTTACATCAGAAGTTCTTATTCTACAAACTTTAAGAAAGAGGAGTACTGTCTAGGTAGGCAGCTTGGACAACTGATTAAAGCATCTCCTGGGTTTTGCTGAGGTAATGCTAAAACTTTTCCCTAATCATAAGTTTTTGGGTCTTTTCRAACACAATGTACAAGACAAGGTCTTTGCAGTATAAAATAACTGTTTTTATAACCATAAATTCCTAGTTGAGGCAGTGACAAAATCTTCAAGGGTATTAATTTTGTGTCCTGGCTGGAGGCTTGAGGAGTGTGTGCGCTTTTTTTGTCATCTGTATTTCTAAACAAAAATATTAGTTGAAGAATGTTTGTTTGATCTTATTAAAACAAAAGGTCATAGCTTGGAGAGAAAAACATCACCTTTGAGATAAGCTTGTGTTACCCCATTTCACAAGCTGCTTATATGGTTTTCCAGAAATGGATAATTTCTGTAAAAAATAGTTCAGCAAGTAATTTCTGTAAAAAATAGTTCAGCAAGTCCCTCACACAGGCGGTACTGTACTGTGCTTAGGAAACACTGTAATCTCTACATTGTAGAGTAAATGACTATTCCATTTAGGAAAAAAAGCAGAAAGAATAGTTGCGTTGTTAGTGTTTTCCTATATTTTTTCTAGCACTGATATGTCAACTATTACCAAAATAGACCCACCATAATACTTTTGTCAAAGCTGATATTCTCACACAGCCTCATGAAATGTTAAACTATATGATTTTTCAGGCTTCTATCTTATATGTTAATGAACTCTGGTTATAATGAAGATATTTTAAAATACGTAATTTTTTTAGCTCTTTCTTTCAACATCTTACTACTGGCTCCTGGTTAGGTTTTAACCCTGGGTTTTCTAAAGATGTGTGACATAGGAGTTTTTAAGCTGTTGTTAATGAGATAAAAATAAAGGTGATATGATCATGGCATGGCTAGGTAGAATTTAGCTGCCTAAGAGAATTCACAGGGATATGGCAATRTCATATACTTTACATATTCCAAGATGAATGCAAGTGGACGTCAGGGCAAAACAAAAAACCCYAATCAATCATGTGGAACATATGTCTGGTATTTAGTTATTGGGTTTTAAAAATGTACATCCAAACCAAAGACTTTAAAACTCTATTGTTTGATAAGCCTCCAAAATATTAAACTAAATCTCGAATAAATTGCATCTTGCTGCTTTTCTGCTCCCAACAGAGCTGTGAAATATGAATTGTACTKTCAAAAGTTTTAGAATTTTGATCTACTTTTTTTGATGGTTCCAATTAACAAATGTTSTATAACAAGAGATAAGTTTTCCAAGTAAATACATGACTTCTTATAGTTGTGAATGCATATGAAAGCATACATTTGGGTGTAATGATTTTGAATTTGTCAAAGTTCTCTGACTGTTGAGAAGAAATACAAAAACTAACTGATGATCTGCTTTCAWAGACTGTGGACAGCCACACCGTGAAATGAGAATGAATCCTAAAGCTATAACTGCTCCGCAAATGTTTGGACGTCTTGAYGTGGCAACAAATGATTGGACAGATGGAATATTTTCAACACTCTGGAGAAAAACTTTAAGAGCCAAGAAAGGTATTGTGATGGGTTGACCTTGGCTGGACTCTAGGTGCCCACCAAGCTGCGCTACCAATCCTTTTCCCAGACGGACAGGGGAGAGAAAATAASATGGAAAACAACTTGTAGGTTGAGATAAGCCAGTTTACTAGAGTAAAAGCAAAAGTTTGCATGTGCATATGCAAAGAGAAAAAAAAAAGGTTTATTCTCCACTTCCCATCAACAAACAACGTTCAGCCACTTCTCAGCACGTGTAGCAATTGCTCCCAAAGGCAAACACTGTAAATRACAACCCCCTCACTTTCTTCTCCTTTCCTTGGCTTTTGTATCTAAGCTGACATCATAGGGTATGGAATATCGCCTTGGTTAATTTGGGTCAGCTGGCCTGGTTGTGTCCCCTCCCAGGATCTTGCCCATTCCCAGCCCCTTGAGGAGGGGAAATGTTGGAGACAGCACTGATGCTGTGCCAGTGCTGCTCAGCAGTAGCCAAAGCACCAGTGTGTTATCAACACCTTTCCAGCTACCAATGCAAAGCCTAACACTGTGGGGGCTGCTGTGGGAAAATGAACTCCCTTTCAACCAGACCCAATACACAGGTATAATGAAAAGCACTTTCCTCCAAAATAAAACAMGGGAAAAACCCAAGCTGCAGGACATCCCTATAATGCACATTAGCTGGCTTTTTTTTTTTTTTAACTTACATGGAAGCATTGGAAAATTGCTGCAAGAACTTCTGTCCCTTTAATAGTGTATTCTAAATGCTTTGTGTTCAAACTGTGTAGTGTAACAAATACTATTTCACTGAATTTGCTGAATACTCTCTTTTGAATGTTAGGCCCTTGTATGGAAGAAAAGTGGAAGGTAAAAGTCAGTTCCCCCAATATTAGTATGTGCTGGTTTGACTGTAAACCAGCAGGGGAAATTAATCCCACACAAAATACCTCAAGAGATTTTAGGTCAAAATTACAATTTTAATAAAAGAGGTTAAAATGAATGCAGTAATACCGAAACACCAGCCTAAACAAACTGACAGAGTCACAGTACAACCTGACACCCTGTTGACCAGGGTGGTAGCTGTGTAGTCCAGTTAGGCACTGGTCCTGTAGCAAGGCCTGGTAGTCCAGTACAGTCCAGTAGAGCAGTGGAGTGGAGTCCAGTCCAGAGGAGTGGAATAGCTGAGTCCARTTCCGAGGAGTGGAGTGGAGTCCAGTCGAGTCGAGTCAAGAGTGTTTTCTCCCATCCCAAACCCTTGTTTATGCTGTGTTTCTTGGCTGGCACCTCCCCCCAGGGCGGGGACTTCCACAATGGAAGAGGATTTTCCTGATGTTCTATTGGTTGCTTCAGCAATGAGCTTGGATGATTCTCATGGTTTTCTGACATTCTGTTTTTACCAAGTCCAGTAACGGGCCATTAATCAGGATGGATGGTATAATGGGCCATTAGCTGAGATTAGATAATCAGGATGGATGGTATAATGGGCCATTAGCTGAGATTAGATAATCAGGATGGGTGGTGCTTGCTGTTGGCCAGAGTGCTTATCTCAGTTGAGATAAGCAGTCCCTCAGGGACCAGGTGTGTAGCTGTGAATTTATCCAGCTTTTGTGGGTGGTAATAGAATATATGGCTAACCCAGGACACAGTATAAAAGTTTTTGTTGCTGTYAGGATTTCTACCTGTTCTCCAGCTGCCATGTTAAAATGAAATGAATCTCATCAGTTGTGTCATACCAGCTAGCCCTGCACATATCATAGTCCATCTCAAATGGCACTAGATAATTCTATCTGGGCAATCAGTTTCTGCCTAAAATTGTGCTGAGAAATATTCTTAGACTACTATATTAACTAAAAGAGTGGTATTGACAGTTTGATGCTAGATGGATTCTTCCTTGTTTTAACTGAAAATTAGTACATGATCTTATCATTAGGCCTTAAGGACTAAAGGGAAAAATAAATGAAAATCCTAACATTTGTTGCTCTATTTTTGTGCAAAAATTCTTATTCTTCAAAAATGCAGATACTTTTAAAATAGRAAATGCTTTTTAATTTAATTTTGTTGGGCTTGTTTCAAATCTAGAAATGTAGCACCCTGGAGAATGTAGCATAGCATGTCAATTTTTTCATTTTTTCCTTCAAGATGAAATATAAATTAGCACACTCATATGACTTCCTCARATTTAATCTTTGCAACAATTCTGTAAGGTCTCTTTATGAATCAGACTCCAGACCATCTCATGCTTTAAATGCCTGAACTGTAGCTGTAAAAASCCTCTTCATGTAAAAGGTTTATCATCTGGTTCATATCTCCTTGGTTCATAGCTAGCAACGCTCCAGGCCACGTAAGCCTAGATAGTAAGGACTGACTCTGAAGGCAGATGGACCATCTCTGACTAAAGAGATGTCTAGCAGTACACAGCAGGGCTGTCTGCTCCCTAAGGGCTGRGGAGCCACAAGCCAAGGTGCGAGCTCTTTCCAGCCAGGGCCTGTTGCTCAGTACCCAAGTGAGGCGAGCAGAACAGACCCAGACCCTCCTGGGAAACAGAGGCAGGCTTTAAGATACATTTCTGTTACTAAATGGAAAGCAATGGGAAAACTTAAAAGGAAGCTGGATCAAACTTACGAGCAGAACAAACGACAGGAATCTTCCCCTAATGGACCTCTTTTATTTGGGACAGTGCCCCTGCTATTTGAAAGAGTGATTTTTCAAATGTTCCTTTCATTTAATTTCTCTACATTTATACAAACTGTTTGGAAACAAACCAATGGTGTTTAAATTTAAGTAGATTTATAGTTGTTATCTTTATGTTGTTTTATGTAACTTGAAATAAACCTAATTTATTGCTGTCTTGAAGACTGAATCTGTAAAACTCTTTCAGGCTATTAAAAACTAGTGACATGCTGATGGCACTTTATATGCAGAACAATGGATAATTATTATCAATAGGTGACAAAATGAAGTACTTAATTGAAATTGAGTGATGGAAATGGTAATTGTATTTAAAGCTGAGGTTCTAGCTGTGTGCATTAGTTAAAAATTAGAATTAGTTAAAAATTTGTTTCCAAGGATAAGAAGCAGGTGCTTAAAAAAAACTAGCACTTCATCCATCGGCTTCTTTATCTGTTATTTTGGGTTATAGGTGACCACATCTGGATAGTTCTTGATGGTCCAGTTGATGCTATTTGGATTGAGAACCTTAATTCTGTCCTGGATGACAACAGAACTCTAACGCTGGCAAACGGTGATCGGATACCTATGGCACCAAATTGCAAAATAGTCTTTGAACCTCATAATATTGATAATGCTTCTCCAGCAACAGTTTCAAGAAATGGGATGGTGTTCATGAGCTCATCAGTTCTCAACTGGAGTCCTATCCTGGAGGTACAATAGCTAAGTGTCTGTTCATGTATTGAAAGTTTTACTGGTTACTTATTCAACACTTCACTGTTGTTATTTTAGGACCTATTTTTGTGCCTTTTGCTATGAAATACCTTTTACTCTGTGTAAACTTATAGGTCAGTACTTAAAATAGCAATGTTTCTGGTAGTTTATACAAGAGTAAATACTTTTTTAAGGAACACAGTTAACATATTACACTTTTAAAAACATGGCTATTTCACTTTGGGACAAATTTGTAATGCAAAGTATTTTATGCAATTGAAGAACAACTCAGTTGTCAACATACTAACTACCTGGCAGCCCTCAGTACAGCTTCAGACCAAGGAKGAAAAAAAAGTAAACAAGTTGATTCAGGAAACTTGAAATCCTCAAGAAAATGTAAGTTTTCTTAATATTTCTTAAAATTTATTGCATTTGGGATTTAGAATCAGAAGTAAAGTCAATGCAGCATCAAAGCATGTAATTTTTAAATTGATGTTCTTACTTGGTTGTCTGTTAACATTTCTAGAAGCAAAGTGTCTGAAGAACCASGCAGTAGTTACTGTCTCTCTGGCATGGAATGAATAATTCAGAAAAGCCSAACATGTTTTAGGAGTGTTTTGGAATCAAAACCATCATATAACATATTGAAATATCAAAGTGATTTATATGTCATGTCATCTTCCAAAACCCAGTAAAAATAAATCCTAATCTTGACAGAATGCTCGTAACAATATAGTGAATGATAAATTTTGAGACTTGAGCATACATATGTTTTCATGTAGCAAAAATCTTGGTAARGACAAAGTATAAGACTTCCCAAGAATCTGTGTGATCTTCCACACCAATATATTKCAACATAACTTTCAGCATTTAATTCCAGTTTTCTTCCCTTTTAAGAAAACAATAGAGACAATAGCATTTAAAAAAAGAGTTGATTTCTGATTTTTCTTTTTTCTTAAGCCCTATATGCCTTAGAAATTTATCAGTGGACTCCTCAGGATTARCACTTTTAAAAAAATAAATTAAAATAAATATCAATTTGTTTTCTCTGCATTTTTTTCTTGTCTAGACCAGCTTGTTGAGAATGTTTGGTTGACATTATCTAGCTTYGAAAAAACATGGACTGTCTCATGAGTATCAAAAATGAAAACATTCTCCTGTGTGGCTAACATACTGATTGCTGTGATCATACAGATAATTACTTAATTACCTTTCCCTGAAAACCAAGTTATACTTGGTATACTTCAGTATAATCCTCAATTAAATTCCTTTATATGGGCTTTAAACTTTAATTTTAAGATATGAATAATTTCCTGTTCTGAAATTGGAACACCATCCAGGCCTTTGTAGTGTATTTATCCCGCTGTATTTCAGACTCAAAAGAACAAAACTTTATAGGTTATTATGAGCTAACAGACTAAATTTTACTGTCCTTCTTTCTAGAAGGTATCACATGAATAAGTTTTTTAAAATACTTTTTAAGATTAATGTTTCACAGTCTCATTCAGTCATCTCATTTTCTAAATAAATAGAATAACTGTGGAAAATGCAACTAATCCTCAGCTAGTTAAGTTGCTTAACTAGCCCTATGAAAATACAGTTTTCTTCATATGAACTTTCAGATGTTAGACTTTTGTAGTGATTACTCTGTGTTATTCTCAGCTTTCTTATTGTTTTAACCTGTAAAGGTTCTCGTTCTTGTAAGTTTTATATAGCTTGCTTGTTTATAACCAGATTACTTGTCCATAAATTCCTGATTTGTCTGMAATGGAGAAAAAGTTGGCATGTGGCACTGGCTAGAACCACTGTCCATAGAAAATTAGAGGTTCCAGCACAGACGGAAATCAAAAGAGACAGTGTGCTGCAGTCCAAGCCCTAAGTGCCAGGCGGTGCCTGGTGCCTCTCTTTGAGACTGGAGACAGTGGAKCTCCTCTGGGTAAAGTGTGCCCAGGGCATGGAGTGAACAGAAACTATTAGGATGAGGAAGGATCTAAACTTGGGATTTCTGGCAACAGACACAAGATTTCTTTTCCACCTGTGGATCCAAAATGGCAGGTCAGGTATAACACCCTGAAAATAGGTGACGAGCAACAAGACCCACTGGGGAAGGCATCAGAACCCAGCTTAGCCTTAACCAATTAAGAGGAAAAGGAATGAGATTGTCCTCAGAGACTCCTTCAGGTGTCAGAAGCACCTGTGTTCTGTGACTTCTTGCCTATGGAGGTTTGCTGCTTGTGAAATACTAAGGGTTGCTGCAGARGGCTGAAACTATATTCTTCTAGTAGTGTTTGGAGCTTTTCCCTTTTAGAATGATATTAAATCACATGGAACTGTCTGTTCGTGTACAGTTCTTTGCAACACTTGAGAATCATCACTAATTCATTTGATGAGTTCATTTGCCAAGTCCAAAATATTTGTATTCTTATTATGAAAAAAGTGTTTAACGAGTTTCCTAAAAAATTGGCTGGTAAAACTTCAGTTTTACCAATGCAAATATGTGCAGTCAACACAAGTGCCTTATATATATTACTGCCAGGCTTTACTTTTTTTTAGTTTTTAAACTAATATGGATACTTGGGAAAGTGTAAGTGTAAATTATGCATCTAGGACAGTGGCTCCCATGAGATTCCACTTGTGTTGTTCCTTTCCGTGCTTACAACACTGCATAGGGCCTACTGATTTTAGGTTCTTATTGTTCTTCCTCCTTGCATTGGTTASTTTGCAGACAACCACTTCTTGGATGTTTCAGTTTATATTGTGCCATGGATTCGGATGCAAAGACAGCAGAAAGAAAGAAAAGCATTTTATTTTGCATTAGCGGTCATGTTTTACCTTCTCACTTTAAAGTGAGATGCAGAATAAATTTAGTTGTGTTGAAGTGTATGAAAGTAATTTCCCTTAATTCATAACCTTATCCTTTTAATATATTTTGGTGGTAGCAACMGCCTAAAGAAAATAGATTTTTTTGTTTGTTTTTTGTTTATTTTGGGTAACATAAACCAAATGATGTTAATTTCAGCAGAAAACAGCYCTTCCAACCTCCCTTTTTTCTCCTTCAGAAAAATTGACTATAAAATCACTGCCTATAGTATTTATAATTTGATCCAATAGCTTTTTTTTTTGGACTTCATAAATTAAATATCTTGATGGCTCTTTCAGTATACYTCCCTTTAAATCTATTTTTCAATGAAATGTACTACATATTCCAACATGTCAGGGTAGATGTTAACCTTGCTAGTTCTCAGATGCTGAATCAAACTGAGTATTTCTTGATATTTCAGAAGAACTTTGAAAAATAATTAAAGCCAAATACAGATAACTCAGGAAGTTGTTGCATATATTTAGATTTTCAATCCTTACCATTTATAAACAGCTAAATMTAGCTGCCTATTGGGATGCACTATTGTGACACATGCAACTTCCAGGTTCAGTGAAATAGTTCTCAAACTTTTCACGTTTCTGTTCTTGTGTAATGTRTTTCTTAAGCAGATTTTGCAAAGTGATCAAAGATATTTCATCTATGAAATATCATCATCAACCTTCTCCAAAGCAAAAATATCTTACCAACTTTTATACTTACCCCTAATATTTTTTGAACAATCCAGTAAAGTTCTGAATATCTGTCTTAAGTACTTCTGACATTTMATTTATAGCATTTTGTTTTCCACCTACCTGATTCTAGAAAGCTTTTTCATATGTGTAACTATTTTTAACCAGTCCCAAAGTTTATTTACTTTGGGAAGTAAAGGTAGAATTTCAAAATGTTATGAAGGTAGTAGAAAGTGTAGAAAAGAATCATAGAAACACAATACAGTTGAGCTTGAAAGGGACCTTGAGATATAATGTTGTTCAATACAGCATAGTTAACCTAGAGGAGGTTTCTGAGGCCTGTGTCCTGTTGAGTTTTGAGATAGAGACTCCAGGAGGTCACTGAGAAACCTGTTCCAGTGTTTAACTACCCTCACAAGAGAAAAGCATCCTATGTTTAAAGCAACTTTATTTCGTTTCAATTTGCACCAAATTTTATTTTGAGTTTTGGGGAAGAATCTACAAGTGTTTTTGCTGGTGATTTTATTTTATGTAGGAAATAAATTCATGGGATGTAAGTGAGGAGTGTTCTGCCACACAGATGATAGAAAACTTCAAGGTAACTCAAAGAAGCATGTTACTACTTTGAGTTAAAGGCATTAAAGAACAAACCCTGTTCTATGACCTTAAGAAAAGAGTARTTTTATTTAGATTTTGTTTATGCAGCATTACAGATACTGAGATACACAATAAAAACACTACATACACCAGCAGACATGCCCCTGATAGCCTGACTTTTTTTCTACATCTGCCAGATGTTTCTAGGGTATTGTGTATCACTATTAGAAACAACATTGTGCAGAATAAATCAAACTTGTGTTCAGTACATATTATATTCTTTCTTTGTAGCGGTTTTGCTTATCTTTTGCAGTTGCTGCAGTTAAGAGATATTTGAAAACAATGATTTTTGTGCTGTTGAAAGCGTTAAAGTGCTTTTTCTCTTCAGTGTCCATATTTCACATCCAGTAAGAATCACTTGGGTAAAGTTGACCTTCTGGTAGCTAATCTGATCTGCCTCTCTGCCCCTTTTTCCCGCCAAGAAATCAACTTTYCATGCTTGCTGAGCCTTTTGAATTACTATATTTGAATTTACTGAGACTTGCATTGGGAACTAAATTTGTTTTCTTGACATGCTTTGCAACAGGGATTTTTGAAAAGATGTTCCTTCCAAGAGGCTGAAATTCTACGTCAGCTGTATTCTTCATCATTCCCAGACTTGTACYGCTTCAGCATTCAGTCTCTGCATTGTAAGACTGACATGTTGGAAGCCTTTGTGATTATGCAGAGCATTAATATGCTGCAGGGCCTTATCCCACCTAAGGTAGGTAAACTTTTTATGTATACTTAATCTATTGGAGATAGTTTTAAGTAATGAAGTTTTGTAGAGAGAGATTCTTTGATGAATCTTGGAATGTCAGTGGAGATGCAGGTTAGTAAGGAAGTAAAAGCTGGGGTGTGTCCTCTCTCACAATCTCACATTTGGATTTGATGTTAAATACTGGCTTACGTTAATCGCATGGAGCATGCATCGGCAGTTTTCTGGGTTTTTTTTCGGTTGGATTGTTATTGGTTTATATTGATTCTGTCTGTTCATTGAAGACATCTGTAAATTTAAATATGACTGAAGACTTCTAACCTGAAATACTAACGATTATCAAGTAGAATTTTCAGGCTGTTGAAAATAAAAACCTAACTCAATCCCTCAGGAGCAAGGTGGGGAGTTGACTCCAAAATACTTGGAAAGACTGTACGCCTTCTCTCTCATGTGGAGTGTAGGAGCATTGCTAGAACTGGAGGACAGATGCAAAATGGAGTACTGGCTTCGAAACCACGCCACAATAAAGCTTGATCTTCCCTGTATCCCAGAAGGCAGTGAAGATACAATGTTTGATTATTATGTGGCATCTGATGGTTAGTAACTCAGCTGGGTCATATGGGGTAAAATTGAAACGTAATTTTAAAATTGTGCTTCTTTTAGAGAAATAATTCAGAAGTATTTTGTAGCTTACCCTCTTCTGTCCCTTAGCAAATTTTGTTTTACAGCTATGCTTTGCTGGTGATGTGTTTAGCTTTTTCCCTGTTTCCACTGAGAAGTCAGAATGTGTATATATTGCTACAGAAAGCTGCATGGACTTTGTGGTGATGAATTGTCAAGTGAACAAAAATAGATAATCCTTGTCTTTGTCATAATTTATGTAGGAAAAAGGAGTAAGCCTCTTAGATACAACTTGAAGGATTCTGTGATTATATGAGTCTGTAAGTYTTAGTCTGAATATACAGAGTGGAATTGCCGTATCTGTGACAGAAGCACTGACGGATGAGTCAACTCAATGGAAAATCAAAGAAACGATGATACCTTATATTTCTAAAACACAAACTTAATTTCTTTCTTATTAGGTAAATGGATGCACTGGAATACACGTGTTGAAGAGTATGTGTATCCCAGCGGTGAGATGCCAGAATATGGCTCAATTCTTGTGCCTAATGTTGACAATGTGAGAATGAATTTCCTTATTGAAACCATAGCAGAACAGGGCAAGGTACTTTTTCTATATTTCTATATTTCTATATTTCTATATTTCTATATTTCTATATTTCTATATTT
>JACAXG010000001.1:39108040-39277727 GCA_018881555.1 Amblyornis subalaris | reverse complement strand
CCTTCCCTTCCCTTCCCTTCCCTTCCCTTCCCTTCCCTTCCCTTCCCTTCCCTTCCCTTCCCTTCCCTTCCCTTCCCTTCCCTTCCCTTCCCACTGACTTCTAGTGCTTTACTAAGCTTTAGGGAAATACTTATTTTACTGGAATGACTGATTTGATTGATTTTAGTTCTACCAGTTAGAGATACTATTGTCAATTATATATTTCTTCAGTAAGTTAGAGAAGGCCTAGCAAAACTGATTGTTAGTAATGACTGRTCTATGATACCTGGAAAAATACATCCTGTAGCATATATAGATCATGAAATCCTGAAACTAATGGGGCTAAATGTATGTAAATAAGGGCAAAATTGTACTAGTAATATTTTTGAAGAAAACCAAACCACCAACCAAAAACCTCATGACGTCTGCCTGCTGGCACTCTTCAAATGAAATTTGTCAGTTATTTGTTGATCAAATATGGGCTGGATAAGCACTGAGATAGATTGAAAATTGGCTGAGTGGTCAAGGCCAGACAGTGGTGATCAGTAGCTCAAATCTAATTGGAGACCAGTAACTAGTGATGTACCCCAGGGGTCAATACAGGGTCCAGTCATCTTCAACATTGTCATTAATGGTCTGGGTGATGGGGCAGAGTGCACCCTCAAGCCAGTTCCCAGATGASACAGAACTAGGTGAAGTGGTTGATATGCCAGAGGTTGTGCTGTCATCCAGATGGACCTTAACAAGAACCTCAACACAGGGAAGTGAAGTCCTGGACCTGAGGAGTCAGCCACTGGTGGTTCACTGGTGGTCTCCAATCTGCAAGGCAGCTTTGCGGAAATGAACTGGGAGGTGCTGGTTGACACTAAGTTGAACATGAACCAGCAGTGTGCCCTTGCAGGTAAAAAAAACAGTGACATCCTGGGCTAGAAGAAATGTAGCCAGCAGATCAAGGGAGGTGGCCCTTTCCCTTTTTTCAGCACTGGTAAGGCCACACCTGGAGTGCYGTGTCCAGGTCTGGGCTCCCCAATACAAGAAAGACATAGATATGCTGGATAGAATYTAATGAAGGACTTGAACATCAGGAATCATGTTTTTTTTACTGTGACGGTGTGGTACAGGTTGTCCAGAGATGATGTGAAGTCTGTCCCTTTGGAGAAATTCATAAGCCACCTGGACATGATCTTGGGGAACCAGCTCTATGTGGCTCATRTTGAGCGGAGAGTTGGACCAGAGGTCCAGAGGTCCTTGCCAATCTCTACCTTTCTGTGATTTTACTTGCTGTAAGAATTCTTAAGAATGAAGGCATGTCACCTTTAAGCATGATTAAGCTTATGAACAGAAAGATGAGGCAGCAGCACTGTTACTTCCTTTTTTTATGTGGGGCAGAGTTGACTTGTTGCTTTCAGATCACCTGATGAGACAAATGTATGCTTTTTCACAGTGAATATTTTTAATTGTGGTAATTATTCATTTCAGGAGTATTTTTTTCTAATGCAATGATTTAATCAACTTAGACTGTTTTTCTTTTACAGAAAAGGTTATTTGCAATTTTTAACTTCCATACTTATTTACCTTCATTCTCTGGTGCTACTTTTATTTTGAGCACCTAAATAAATATAGTTTTTCATCATTCAAGTTTTAGATATAAGGAAAGCAAGCTCTGTAGTTTTTTTTCTGGTATTATCTTTGAGAATTAGGTCACTGAAATTACCATTTCTGGTAGGCAGGATGGTATGCACTCTCATATGTATATTTAATACGTAATATTATGTGTAGTAAACCTGGTTCTGGGTGGTGAGACTTCTAATTATCTTCACTTACCTATCCCCACATTGAACCTTTGTCAATTATTTAAACTGCTAAGGTTTTGTTACTTGCTTTTTGTTCCAGGTGAAAAACCGGAGGAAGTTAATTTAGATATTCCCAAAATCTATGAGCCAATCTCCTCRTTTCATCAGCTACGGAATCGTTTAAACAAGTTTTTACAAACATACAATGAGAATGTTCGTGGTACTGGAATGGACATGGTTTTCTTTAAGGATGCTATGCTTCATTTAGYCAAGGTACAGTCTTACTGGATTGCCATTTGTTGTTCACTTGCCCTCACTCCTATGCGTAGAGGTATGCATGAATCAAGGTAAATTACTTCTAAAACTGAAGCAACTAATTTATTGCTATCAAATGTTTGATCTGTCAGTCTATGACTAGGTATTAAAACCTATTAAAAACTTTTCTGAAAACGCATCAGATGGAATTATTCTTTTATATCTATCTTTTATGTCTGGTGGGATCATGGTGCTATCTATTCTAACTCTATTTCAACCTTTCTTCTTGTTAATTCTTTGGAGAGCACTTCGTCTCTTTGGAATGAGTCAAATGAAATTCAGGTTAAGACATAATTGGTTGCTTCTGAAGGAGTACACGCAGCAGAGTGGGAATTAATGTAGTCTAAACTTCTTTTGTAGATCCACAGTATGCTCACTACTTTTAAAGTTCCTTTGAATATGGATTGGAACTGACCATAACTTTTAGCGGAGCACAGCTTGATACCATTGTTCACACAGAATAGGCCTCATACAAAGGAGAGCCTTTTTTTTTTTACACTAGAACCCCCATTGTCTCCATTGTATATTGAGGTTATCAGTATTTCTATTAATAAATTATTATGAATTTTTATATGAATTCTACCATCCCAAAAATAATCTATTAAATATAAAAAAAATTTAAATTTAATTATAGTTGACAAAATGGACGATATCTTAAATAGAGAACAAAGCTTCCAAGTAATGGCTTGTGTGCCTCTGCCTGGAAAAGATCTAATAGCCATAATTGAAATGATCAGCAATTTACCAAGGGTGGTGTGCAAATTAAATTTTCTTTCTCTGGTTAAATACTAAGTAAGCTTAGAGTAAGTCTTCCTACTTGATTATGTCTTTCTTATAAAACATTAACCTATGGTAAATAACCAATACATTGCACCMAATATGTAAAATAAATGGGTTTAAAATTAAAGGAAATTGGCTTGACTATTTTTAGTAGCTTGAAAAGAAGTAATTTAGAGGAAAGGCAAGTAAATATGTATCCCAGGTTGCTTATTGACATGATGGAATTCTAGGTCATCAAAGAAATGTTCAAGATAATAAAGAGAGCAGAAGCCAATACCCTTCGTCATTGCTCAGACAGAGGAGACCAGCTGCTAAYCAGCTCATTGGTATTGTCGTGCTTTGAGAGGGAATTGGCTCTATGCTGCTCTGGGTATTAATGCAGCCTCTTCTGAGTACCGTGAGGATCTGTCCACCTAGTCACTGATAGGCTGTGGAGCAAGTTTGTCTCCTGTGCTTAAAAAGATGTTTGCTCATGATCCAGTAATACTTGCTACCTGTATCCATGTTTCATGGCATTGTTTTTTGGCTGTGAGCAGTGGGATAGGTGCTGTATGCAATTCCCAGTTAACGCTGAAAATTTTTTTGCTCTGAATTGTAAAGAGTCTGTTTGTTTATGTTGAACAGTCCTGAACTGAATGGTAATGTGGAGCAGTAGGAAGCTACTGTCTTTTGATTTAGAAGATAAATAAGGAAGTAGAAAAGAAATCAAGATCTAATTGGGAGATATTTCACTGTGATCAAATATTCATACTGATACTGTGCATTTCTACAGTCAAGTAAATGAGAAGCTTAACAAGTTTCATTATAAAGGCAGTATTATTACCTGCTGCAGAGAATACAGAAGACTCCTTGTCCAGTATTTAACATGCCTGGAACATCTTGTCTTTCTGGTCGCAATGAAAGGACTTGGAGAGATGAGTCTTACCAAAGTTATCCAGAGGTCATGGTATTGGAGATGTTATTATTTCCTTCCCAATTTTGATAATCTGTCAAGCTGTGATAGCACATCACAAAGAAATCACAGCTGATTGTACTGTACTGAAATACTTGTGCTTTGTGGAAKTGTGAGATGTAATTCTACTGATAACTGAACGTACTAGAATAACATTCCAGTGATGGAATCAAGTGGTTGCTGTACTATTTGAAAGGTTAACAGAAACAAAATATTGCAAACTACAAATGTCCACAGAATATATTAATGGTATTATAGAATCTCTTAATTAAACCTTAAAATTTTCATTTGTTCCTAATTTCTAATATGGCTTTATTAATGCATTAGCATAGAATTTTTGGATGTGTAATTTTTACACATTGTAGCAATAAATGACTGGTATTTCACACAGATTTCTCGTGTGATTCGCACTCCTCGTGGAAATGCTCTTTTAGTTGGAGTTGGTGGCTCAGGAAAGCAGAGCYTGACAAGACTGGCGTCCTTCATAGCAGGCTATGATACATTTCAGATAATGTTAACAAGGTGAGCATAATTATAAATCCTTCTCTGAAACTCCAAACTGACTGTAGAACAAGGCAATTTTGGCACTCAAATAAGATATCATTGTAGAGAAGCAAAATGATTTTAAATGTTTTGCAGGTGTTTTGGCTGCGGAAGAAATTGTAGATTCACATGGGGGAAGGTGCCTTGGTAAGGGTCTCATCAGAGGATCTAGCTGAAATAAACCCCTTTTTAACCTTAAGTTCTAAGACATTGTTTCTAACTTAAATTTGCTTGTTGTTTTTTCTTCTTTTATTTGGAAGACTTTTTAAAAAAGGAATGAGTATTTGTTCAACTCTTCTTTTTTTTTGTAGATCATACAACACTTTAAACTTGATGGAAGATCTGAAACTCTTATACAGAACAGCAGGCCTGCAAGGGAAAGGCACCTGTTTTCTTTTTACAGACAATGAAATCAAAGATGAGTCTTTCTTGGAATACTTGAACAATGTTTTATCATCAGGAGAGGTAAGATGCCTCCTCATGATCAATTTTATGCTTTTTGAAATTTATAATTCTGAAGTAAAATAACSGAATTTATTTGATTATTCTTCTATGTGTCAAGATGAACACTTTTAAAAACTATAACTCAGTGCTCTTTATTGTTAGAGTATTATTAGAAATGGAGATAATCTACAAAATCTACAGAATCCTAGGTTAAAATGAGACAAGCCRTCTCAAGGGACATGAGAATAGCTTTAAAAGAAAAAGGAGACTTGGCAAATATCACTGATGTTTTAAAAAATTGTCTGTTAAATTAACTATTGGTATATAGTTAGTTTTTACRGTATGGTAAATTTATGTCCAGAATGGATGGGATGGATTTTATTGTTTTTTATTTACTTATTTATGATTTCAGAGTTATGTTTCAGAGTAATTTCTAGTAGTTATTTGTATATAAAGAGAAGGAATCAAAGCCGTTGGAGACTGGAGTTTGCATGTACAGCAAGTTAAATTTCAGTGTGTTTAATATAATCACTTCGGTAAAAGTTTTTGTTTCAAGCAGTTGCTGGATCCTAACAACTTCAGTGTCTGAGACATATGTCCCTTCCTGCAATGCTATGTATTAAATGAGCCTTATGCTATATCCTCTATTTTGGATCATCTCAAAAAGCATGAAAAATCTTCCTTCTTCCCAAAGGTATCAAACTTATTTGCACGTGATGAAGTAGATGAGATCRTTAGTGACCTCATACCTTCCTTCAAAAAAGAACATCCACGTAGACCTCCGTCCAGTGAGGCTCTGTATGACTACTTCATGACCAGAGTCCGTCAGAACCTTCATGTAGTTCTTTGCTTTTCACCAATAGGTGAAAAATTCCGAAATAGGGCCCTGAAGTTCCCTGCTCTCATTTCTGGATGCACTATAGATTGGTTCASCCGATGGCCTAAGGATGCTCTAGTGGCAGGTACATGTAGATTTTATCTTTGCRGATCCATAATTTTCTGAACACTGGTCATGTAGCTGTTATAATTGTGTTGAATTTTGCCAGAAGAAACTTACTTGATTCTAGAATTTGATGTAGATAGTAAAGAAGGCAAAAATGCTACTAAAGGAAGAGATTATCTGTGACTGTGTCTGTGGTAGGGCATACAGAGGAAGGCTGTGATTACCCAGTACCTGGTAGGTAGCAGTTAGACAGGTTCAGAGTGAAAAAGCAGTTGCACACTTTGGAGATGAAAGAATGCCAGATYCTTGGAAATACTATTTACTGAGAAGTGTGGAATAATATTCAGAATCTGATGGTGAAGAATAAAGAAGACTGGGGTTTCAGAAGCTGAGTGAAAGCTGRCTTAATACATGCTGATTTGTTTTATATTGCCTTGTTTATAAGCTAAGACGTTTTCCTGAATATTTACTTATATTCGGCTTGCTTTCTTTCCTAAGTATCTGAACACTTCCTGTCCTCATTTGATCTGGACTGCACTGCTGTTACAAAGAGGGAAATTGTGCAGTGTATGGGCTCATTCCAGGATGGAGTGGCAGAAAAATGTTCTGATTACTTTCAAAGATACAGACGTTCTACACATGTGACTCCCAAATCCTACCTGACCTTTATTCAGGGATATAAAACTACATACAAAGAAAAGCATGCTGAAGTGCAAACATTATCAAAGAGGTAAACTACTGTTTACTACTGTTTTCTGTAGTTTTCTTCCCCAGGTAGGTATATTCTGATATGCTTCATTTCAATGCATGGTTTGTCTCCTTGCACAGCAAAAAAAGGTTACTTTTTTTTCATTCCTAAAATTGTGTAAGGGTGTAACTTGATCCAATATTGTGGTTGCTCTTGTCATATAAGTTAAAAACTATATGTATTTGGAGGGAGAAAAAGAGAAGTGATGTGTAAAAAATTGAGGTGGAGGAAAATACGAGGAGAATATAAATTATTCCTGTGTATTTTTGAAGAGTAAAAGAAAACATCTATGTGTAATTTCATAATATATTGATAATAGCATTTAATTTACCAGGTATCAAGTTTTGTTTTCTTGCTGAACACTTGTATTCTCCAGGTATGAACACGTAAGAAATACTCTTGGTGGTTTTGGTTTCATGATCACAGAGCCTCACTTAGACTGCTGAGATTTTTACTTGTAGATTATTAAAGTGGTTTTGATGTACACATTCGTATTTCCAGATGCTTTATTAAACTAATGAGAGCTGCTTGCAGATACATCTTCATGTCAGAAACACCCAAATATAATGTAAAATTAGCAGCTAGTGTATTGGTATCACCCTTTAGAAAAACTGTCTTCTCAATTTCGAAAGATTGATAAAAGAGCTGAAAACCTTTAAGAAAGACTCAAACTAGTGTATTTCACTTTAATACATTCTTTGGCTTCAAAGTCAAATTGACTTTGAAATCTGTAGTTACCTTGTGGGTGAAGGCTTGTAAAACAGAAGGGTCTGGTCCCATTTTCTGCCTTCAAGTATACCAGGTTGGTTCATGCATTCCAATTCGTTTCACTTAACCTTAGTACCTAAGTTGCACTGTCTGAGTTGCTTTGGCAGATGTTACACTTGGTCTGTTCTCCTATATTTGTTCAGCTGTCCAAGTACTTCTTAGGCTTTGCAATAGCAGCCTCTGTAGAGGCCGCTTAAACCTGTCTGAAAAGTCCCAAGTGAAGACTTGCTCTCTGATAGAAAAAGCACTGTTGAAAGGACATTTTAATGCCATATCAGAGAACTCTCATCTCAATACTATTTTTCTGTTACTCTCTTTTGGTTGGTCTTGGTTTCTTTTCAGTGTCCACTTCAAATAAGAAATATTGATTGGATATATTTCTAAGAATTTTAGTAATCAGAAAATGCTTTCTGCTGTATAAAACTCAGTTCTTTGAGTATCGGCTTGGAGCTCAACAGGGACAGTGACATATATGGAACCAACATATAGGATTTTTATGCAATGATAAAGATAGACTGTTTGATTAGAAGTGGATAAAATTTCAGCCCACAAACTTTATTAATGTACTTTATTGTCTGCTTTATTGATTCCAAAGACATCAGACACTTGGGCGAAAGTTTTATTTTTGTGTAAAACATCTTTTGCAATTGTTCATTCTGATTGATGTGATTCATTCCATAGATATAATAATTTGGAAAGTGGAGTGTAAATTGCATAGGGAATTAGATGCTTCTTGTTTTGCTTTTTATCTTCAGAATAAATACTGGACTGGAAAAATTGAAAGAGGCCTCTGAGTCAGTGGCTGCTCTGAGCAGAGAGCTGGAGGTAAAAGAAAAGGAACTTCAAATTGCCAATGAAAAAGCTGACATGGTATGTACAGCCTCCAAAGTGTATTGCTGTTTGATATTTTTTTWCTCCTTTTTTTCCTTCTTTTTTGAAAAGATTCATCAAGTAAAATGAAGTTAAGTGTTGGAAACAAAGGATCTTGTAGAAAGTAATCTGGTTTGAGTTTTCTGGTTCTGGAATTGAACAGATATGATTTTACAACAAGAATTAATAAATTCTTTTAACTATGGCATGTGGGTTTTCTCACATTCTAGGTTTTGAAAGAAGTTACAGTAAAAGCACAGGCTGCTGAGAAGGTGAAGGGTGAAGTTCAGAAAGTGAAAGACAAAGCCCAAGCTATTGTAGACAGTATCACAGTTGACAAAGCCATTGCTGAAGAGAAGTTGGAAGCTGCTAAGCCTGCTTTGGAAGAGGCAGAAGCAGCCTTACAGGTTAGTTCTTGGACCATGTGTAACATTATTTTACTACTAAGAAGATGGATGTCTTTGAAATATAAGATTGCAGGTGCATTGCATAACTCCTCAGTTGACAGAAAATGTATGCAAATAAATATACATATTTTGGGGCTTTTTAGGTTCAGTTTTGTTTTTTGTTTTTCACAGGACTGCCCAACATCAAATAGGCAGTTTTCAGAAAAGGGCAAGTTTTAACTTTCATTTGAAACTGTAATTGATCTATCGTGTGCTGCAGGTTGATGTTAGACCAGTAACTGAGTGTTGATTCTGTTATTAAACAGCTTGTGTGCAAGGTGTGAAGTGCTTTCCATATAAAGCCAGTTATTATTCCATCCAACTCTAAACATCCTATTTTAAGTTTTCACAAAGAAATTGCAGTTTGAACGAGTTTGCTGGTCCACTATTTTCTGTCTTCTTAAAGAAATAATTTTTTCTAAGGAGTTGTGGAATTACAAAGATTTCTAACATTCAGCATGGGACTTCATATCTTTCAACGCACTCTTTTTTAATAGACCGATAACTCTTTGCCCATATATTTGAGATGAAAAAAGATTAATATTAGTTGATCTACCAACAACAAAACAACAAACCCAGTGTGGGCAAGCGTTCTGACAAGTGAAAAAATAAGCAATGCTAACTGAGCAGCGTCTGCAGTACAAAGAGAGCACAAGTGTTCTGTGTCCAGTCTTGTGTCTTATTAAACCTTACTTTCTGCTTTTGACTAAAATTGCTGAACCAAAACAATGCTGCTCTTCTTGAAATGTAGGCTGCTAATAAAAGAAAATATGATTTTGAGAAAAACCTACACTAGCATTATTGTTAGACTTCACACTGGAAAAAGGTATTTGGGCTAAATCTTGAAATTCTTGCATTTTCTATAGTAAATTGCTTTGCCTATGTCTAAAGGGGAAAGGCAACCTATCATGAAATCAAGCCTATCAGCATGTGTATACATATTCTCAGCATGCATTCATTCTTTCTTTCATTCATTCATTCATTCATTCATTCATTTATTCAGAAACACCCTCAAGCAAGAAAATTCTCTGTATGAGTGCATCTTTCAAAAAATGAATCTCATAATCATTACAGATTTGCAAATTTCCAGCTAGGGATTCCTATAGTAGAATTCTGCTTTCAGTGTAGATAAATGCCTGTTAAAATATTTGATAAATATAAAGGTCACCACCAAGATGAAAAAAAAAAWAAATCTGTGATTAGCTATTTCACTCAATTTTTTTACCTRTTTTAGGACTTGTAAATGCTATGTTAAAGATGGATAGGTACAGAACATCTTAGAAGTGTTTCTAAATATACAGTGAGATTAGTTTTTTTAAAGTTTGGGTGAGAATTGTCAAAGGTCAGTAAAACTTTGCCCTGCAGTAGAAATTGGAGTAGGCCTGCCCATCAGCAGTTACAATTGTTCAGTGCTTTTTTTGCTTTGTATATGGTGCAGTAAGCACTACTGCTCAAATCAATTCTTCTCTAAGGAGACATCTTCAGCAGACTTTTCTGATAGTCTTTTCTGATTCATGATGTACAGTAGAGTTATGAGTTACAGTGTTAGACTTGCACCCTAGGCTTACTTGGCCTTACTTATATAATTATTATTATTATAATTTATTTTTCTCACAGGCCTGCTTGTGAGGAATATCCCAGTAAGGTGCAAACGTATATGTGTATTGGGGCTTCTCACTGGTTTCCTTAATTCACCTTCATTTACCAGATGTCAACAGAATGTATTTTCTTTTCTAGACTCAGTTTCTGGCCAATATGTTTACATTTGAAAAAAAAGAGTAAGATTTCAAAATACTTCTGTTTTGCTCTGTTTTTCATCAAAACTGTTCATGGTAGTTTTAAGGTGCTGCTGTGGAGGTGCTGTGCTGAGGTTTCCTAGTAGTTGATAGGAGTTAGTAGTGAAAATCTGATTGGAGGGTCCTTCTAACTTCATGCTTTTTAGAGGTAAAAATTATATTTTTTTTCTCCTATGGATTAATACTGTTGGTAAGCTTGTGCTCCATATTTTGTTAGATAAGCAGTGACAGTAATTGCTGTGCCCTCTGTTTTAAATTTGTAGACAATAAAGCCTGCAGATATCGCCACCGTCCGCACGCTGGGGCGGCCTCCTCACCTCATCATGCGTATCATGGACTGTGTGCTGCTGCTCTTCCAGCGTAAGGTCAACCACGTGAAAGTTGATCAGGAAAAACGCTGTACTGTCCCATCGTGGCAAGAATCTTTGAAACTGATGACAACAGGGAACTTCTTACAGAGCCTACAGGTACTTGTGCAACCTTCTTTTTTTTTTTTTTTTTTTTTTTTTTTTTTAATAATGTAAGAAAATAAGGGACAATGTTTTCTCTGGCGTTCATAGGACAACAAATGTGTGGGGGAATCACACAATAGATCTGAAATATTAACGGCTTAAAAATAAGTATGTCATGATGAAATAAACTTGAATCCTTCTGGCAAAGTCATGTCATAAATCAATTATAGTTTTTCCTAAGTAAGGCAATGAATTTCAGTGACAAATGATTCAAAGCTTTAAGCATTTGGTTTGAATAACCATTACTTATCTGCTTCATTAAAGCTGATACCAAACATCTTTTTTGCCGGTATTTAACTTTTCATTAATTTTCAACATTGCAACTTGTGCACTGGTTTGCAAAAATATAGTTGATTATTAGGATAAACATGATCAGAATTTTTTAAAATTTGGGATTTTTTGATTCATAGAATATGTCTAAGGAAATGGAAAGAGTAACTGGTAAACAAATCCCTTTTCATAACTTAAACTAATGATATTACAATTTATCTAGTTAGAATGAATGGTACATTGTCCTGCTGTACTGAGTGTTGTTATCCTTGATTTCTGCATTTTGGGTTTACTTAATTTGTCATTGGTCTAGTAGGAGGCTTGACCTGTTTTGTATGGTTGGTAGTGGCATAGATGTTATTCATGTAGTATTCACATTGTATCTACTTGTAAGGGTTTTGATTTACTAAAGGACTTCAACATTTCATTTTGCTTATGCATAATTAAACCTATTTGTGCTTCAGGGAACAGCTGTTTCTCAAGTTCTTCAGCAACAGACTTTCATTATACTTTGTAAATAAATTTGAGGGAGAAAATTGAGAGCTTTTCAGGAGGAAAAATGAAAAATATGCTTTTTGGAGAAAAGAGAGGGTAAAAATAAATTATTTAAAAATGAAATACATTCCACTAATTAGATAAGGTAATTTAAGGATAACTGGCTTGCCCTTTGAAAGGACTGTCTTGTAAATTGTATGTTTATGAACCAGAGCTAAGCTCTTCCTTTTCTTTTTGAAGATTGTTAAAACACTTATTCTGTCTTATGCAAAATGAAATTTCAAGCAGGATATCAGTGATCTTTTCAATCAACAATTATCTGTGTAACAGTAATAGTGAGTGTAAAATAGCAAAGATCATAAATGAAGGCAAACTTTTTTCCATTTTGTAAGAATATACAACAGTGGAATGACTTTGTAAAGGTCTCAAAGATGCCTGAGACAAATTACTTCATATTAGTTGTTTGTAAGTAACACTTGTGGTCTTCATAGTGTTCTGTGTTCTGAAATACAGGTATGTATCGTTTACAGTTATTACATACCTTGTGTATAATGCACTTTTAAATTTTTTTTCAGCAATTTCAGAAGGACACAATTAATGAAGAAGTGGTAGAACTTTTGAGCCCTTATTTTGAAATGGTGGACTACAACATTGAGACAGCTAAGAGAGTATGTGGAAATGTTGCTGGCCTTTGCTCATGGACCAAAGCTATGGCTGTATTTTTTTCCATCAACAAAGAAGTATTACCTTTAAAGGTACGTCTGGTAATTGGTCACAAACAGCCTTTGCTCCTTCTCCTCCTCACCTGTTTGCACTTCAGGATTTAATTCCTGGAAAGTTCATCTGCCTTATTTGAACTGGTGCTTCCCTCTCCAGGAATTTATTATCTAACATTGTAATTCTATAATAAAGTAAAATTCAAATGTACTTCCACTTGTAAGTTGTCAAAATTATGAAAGAGATGGTGCAGTTTTATGCATCTGGACCCCTAGTGAATAGGCTTAAAGCATCTGCCACCTAGTTTAATACACTATTGCAATTGCCCTAGTTTAATTTAGAATTAAGTACAAAAAAGCCTCGAGATTTGGTTCTTTTAATGTTCCAGATTCAGTTCATAAGAAGTCTGTACAGACACTCTTCAGTGTTATTTAGAGAAAAAACAGGCCTGAATAGTTAGAATGAAGGTCGGGAAGAACATGGTCAAGCACGATTTTAACACAGAATAGCTTGTATTTATAATAGGAATGACCGAGAGGGGAGCAGGATTTGTAGTTAGACATAGCATATTGGTTGGACAAATCAAATAGGACAAATCGTTCCCTTCTGCAAGTCAGGTCAGACTAACTTTTGTGTCAGATGGAGAATGGCTGGAATTCCCAGAAGTATTTCTAATTATTTTTTTCTAACTGACCTTAAACCAACTTGAAAAGGGCAGCTATCTGAAATAAAAAATTGTTGTAAAATTCAAATAAAAGTTTACTGAGTGATGAAATCTTGACTGAAGAACTTGATTTCGAAATGTAGTACAGTGAAACTTTCTGAAATATGTTATAGCAAATGCTTTGAGATGCTCTTGTATGAATACACTTTTATGTTTTTATCCTCTGTAGGCTAATTTAGCAATTCAGGAGAAACGCTTAACCACTGCTATGCTGGATCTGCAGAAAGCTCAAGAAGAACTGGGAGCCAAGCAAGAAGAATTAGATATTGTGCAGGCAGAGTACGAAAATGCAATGAGAGAAAAACAGGTGAACTGCTCTTGACAGAAAAGAAGTTTCTACCCTTACTTTAAGGAATACTTGATGTGTTCTTTCAATTTTACTATTATTCCTTGGAAAGGATGTTGATGGACAGTGGATAAGAGATAGATGGTATTTGGATACTGCCTCTTTGGTTCCCACCTCTCTTCCTTGCCACTGATCCTCTCCCCTCCCACCACCTCAAAAACTATTTTATTTGGATTCTTTATTTAGTGCCTACTGCTGTAACATCAAGTTTTGTGTATGCTATATATGTATAACTTATTTGAAATTCTGGGTAGAGTTGCCCAGAATTAATAAGTATCAGGAATTTTACATACTATCTAATAACTATGCCAAAATGAAAGTTAAGAACAGAAATATTAAAAAGAAATATTGAATCATGTCTCTGACAGATGTTGATAGTTTGTCCTGATACATTTTTTCCATCTCACTTTCCCTCCTTCTCAGCATAGTGATACAGATGTTTGAGAATATATTTCCAAGTTGTTGTTTATCTAATAGTTTAATTGGATGTAGCGATTTTTCTGGCCTATCAGATAGATGACTGTAAACAATTTTTCTTGGTGTATGGTTTTCTCTAGACTTTGCTGGAAGATGCTGAGCGTTGCCGACATAAAATGCAAACTGCCTCAAGTCTCATAAGTGGTTTAGCAGGTGAAAAAGAGAGATGGACAGAACAGAGTAAAGAATTTGCCATGCAAACCAAGAGGCTAGTTGGTAAGTTTTTGTCCACACTTTTGAACTTGGAAGCAAGTTGCTTGAGTTGTAACGGGTAGTGAAACTGACAACATTTGAAACGTCAAACTTTTCCTTTGTATCCTAGATCACTGTCTCTAAAATGAGGGCAATTGTTTTAATTCCCTTGCTAAAGCACTGCTAGGTGAAAAATAAATATGATGGTAAAGCTCATATTTAAAAAAAAAGATAATGGATGTTGTGAATGTGGTGGGACATATTTGGGACACCGTTCTAACTTGACTGATGTTTGTAGGCAACAGTTCAAAGAGAGTGGTATGTTAGCAAGTGCCAATAAAATGTGTATAACTGAGAATACAYATGGAGAAGAGGAAGACTGATATTCAGGCACTGACATTTATATGTAGAAATCAATATTTTTAACTGCAGTCACTAATGTTCATAAAACTTTTGCTTCTTAGGAGGTCATTATTATTTTATAAATTTGCACTTGTAAACTAAAGTACTTTATAATAAATAATTAGTTTATTAGTTAGATCAATAAATGAAATTTATCTCATCCATTACCGTGGGCTGAAGTTTCTTCTCTGACTTTTACCTTGAAAGGCTGTAAAAAGCCGATATTGTTGTATAGGTTGTATTAGAGTAGCTACGTCGTATTTTATTTGCTGACATAATATGTATACGTGTATTAACTTATTAAAAATGCAGGATACCTTTCCCACAAATTCATCCTGTTTCTTTTATGAATAACTTGAAAGTGTCTAAAAAGTATTAGCACTCAGTATAMAAGTATGATATCTTCTCCAGTTTAAATCTTGCATTCTTATTTCAGAACCACAAAACGCCCTCAAGCTATGATGTAATGAAATTTGGGGGAAAATTTTGAAGCTGAATAGAAGATTAAAACTTGTCACATTTAATACCTCCATAGTGATGTCTGTTACAGTGTTTATTAGTAGTACTCRTAATTGATTTACAATAATTTAGTTGAATGAGTATTTATTTATAAGGGTTTTTTCTTCCTCCCAAATATTGTTTAAGACTGTTCTCTGCATTATAAGAATAAAGTAAATGTGGACTCTACTGAAATGTAGCATTGCCATGCTATGCAATGAGCCTTGGAAAAAGGGCTGATTTGACTTCTTTATGTTACCAGCCAAAACATGTAGCAACTAGTGAAGGAAACAGCTCATTCATTAATAGAATTGGCAAAGTTGTAATGCTTTGTTTTGTTTTATTTTTCTCCTTTTTCTCTTCAAGGTGATGTACTCTTGGCTACAGCCTTTCTGTCCTATTCTGGTCCTTTTAACCAAGAGTTCCGCAGTCTGCTATTGAATGACTGGCAAAWGGAAATGAAAAGCCGAAAAATTCCCTTTTGTAACAACTTGAACGTCATAGAAATGTTGACTGATGCTCCAACTATCAGTGAATGGAACCTGCAAGGATTGCCAAATGACGACTTATCCATACAGAATGGAATCATTGTCACTAAAGCATCTCGTTATCCTTTATTAATTGATCCACAGGCACAGGGTAAAATTTGGATTAAAAATAAGGAAGGCAGAAATGAACTTCAGGTAATAGGAATKCTTGTGCTTTCATAATGCCCAAAACCTCTTAGTTTACAAAGCATTACAATCCAGTGATTCACATAATACTTAGTAAATGACATTTATATAAAATGTCTAGTCTGGATATAAAGAATATCTCAGATATATTTTAGTAGATTAGAGATTTGGTTAGATGTGGAAGTGTACATTCGAATCCTTTAGCACCAGTGACTCCATTTSTTTAATGAATTTATTTTAATGAAACATAAGCTGTTGGAAAGTAGGCTGGGTGGACAACGTCTGATAATAAGCATGTTTTCAGAATACTTATAAGTGTTAGGAAAAGAACACCAACYAGTTAATTAATACAATTTCATGTAAGTGTTTAAAAATTAAGATTCACTGCATGATATGTTTTCATCTTTTAATCAAAAATTATTGTTAATTTGTGTTGTCTTAGTATGGATGTCAGGTGATAAGTATTCTCTGAATATAGAGGGAAGACATTATTGCTACAATGTACAGTCTGAGGCAAGATACACAAATTCAATGCAAACAGGAAATTATGAGGAAGAAAGTCCTTATTGACTACAATTATGATTACACCAATAAACCAGCTTTAAAAAAAATCCTTCAAAGCCATAATAAGTTTGAGTTTGAGAAGCAGTTTGATAAGAGTGGCTCTTAGACTATTACTACCACTTTCATGTTGATTGTTATCTAGATGTGGAAATCTTTAATGGTTGCTTGGTTGTGTTAAAAATTATTACTTTGTAGCTTAATTAAAGTCTAAGCTGAATGTGCATTGTGCACATGTTGAAAATCACAGTTATGCTGAGGACTACTCTTTAAAGCAAAGACTATTTAAGGTCTTGTTCTATGTAACACTCTAATTTTCAAGTGTGAAAAAAAACCCAGAAGAACCCTTATCTTGGAATTCACCCTGATGCAGTTTGACTTGGAGATGTTATCCAAGATAAAATTGAAGGTGCTAAAAGGTTCCTGTGAATTTTTCCTGTGAAATTCTTGTGTAGCTGCACTCATAATATATCAAAACTACAGGTGCTCAGTGCTGCTTTGCTTCTACCTTTGCAGCTCAAAAATAGAACTTTGCATTCCATGAGATCTGAGATTATGGTATGCTGATGTTATCTTTTCTTGTGGTCACAATCTTTGCCTTAATGCTAGTCTACCCATAGAATCATTGTTTTTGGCAGTAATTTAAAACTAACAAAAAGCTGGGCAACTGGGCATAAGATATTACATCTATCTTTAAACTTTTAGATCACTTCTTTGAATCACAAGTATTTTAGAAACCACTTAGAAGACAGCCTTTCTTTGGGAAGACCTCTTTTAGTGGAAGATATTGGAGAAGAGCTTGACCCAGCACTTGATAATGTTTTGGAAAGAAACATCATTAAAACAGGTTCAGCCAATAAGGTAAAAATAAAACAAATGAGAAAAGACAGGGAAATACCTGTTTCCTCCCTTCCTTTCCCTTCCCCACACCCTTCTCCTTAGCAAAATAACTCCTAATAAATGTAGGACTATAAAAGATTAAACTCATTTAAACTTGATTAATGCTAATAGAAGAAAAAAWAAAAGGTAGGGTTTAAGTTCACAAATGGTTAATATATTTAATATATAGAATTCCTTATCCTTTTGCTTACGACAATTTTTAAAAGTTGAAATAATTTGTGAATGAGCCATTTAAAGTGGTCCTTGGATATTCTCAACMAGTCGTTTGCATCAGATGTATGATTTAAAACTGGATTTTTATGCCTTTAAGCAGAAAAATTTAGCCTTTTTTCCTAAATGCAGTATCTGAAAAAGTGTATATTGGTTCTTGATATCTCAAGACTTCTTTTTAATACTTTTCTGAAGGTGAAAGTTGGTGATAAGGAAGTAAATGTTATGAATGGCTTCAGACTTTACATTACTACAAAACTGTCAAATCCATGTTACTCTCCTGAAATTAGTGCTCGAACCTCCATCATTGACTTTACTGTAACCATGAAAGGTCTTGAAAATCAGCTCTTAGGCAGAGTTATTCTCACAGAGAAACAGGTAAAAGAATTGATTCTATCTGTTTTCCTGCCTGTACTTCTTATATTTACCTGTAGAATGTTTTACTTTAATTTTAATTTATTACTCTCTATTCCCATATTGCAAGGTAACTTTGTGGCTCTCTCTATTGTGATTATTCTTAATATATATTTGTGATGGTTTAAGAACTGGCACAGAAGCAATTGACTCATCCATGTGGAAGTTTTTCTTTATTGTTGCAACTGCATCATATTCACCTTATTTTTCCTGCCTCAAAGAGTTATAACCTCATGAGAATGGCTTGTRAAGAGAAAAAGGGTCTGAAATCAAAACTGATGTTCTTCTGTCTACATACTGTGGTGCTCATGGCAATATAACCTGGTGCAAAAAATTCAGACTTAGTTACTTCCTTACTCCAAGGGAAAACGGGCTACCTACTTATCTTGACATTGCAGATATACTAGTTGGGGAAGTCCAAGTGCAGGATGCAAATCCCAATCAACATGCCACCAGAAGTTCTGGAGGGAGGCTGATTTGTATCTTTTAAACTACTGAACAGCTAAACTCTGTAACTATAAGGTCAGGCAATGTTGATGTCATAATAGACACTATGCGTCTATGATTTTTTTATATAATCTTATTATATTTACTAAGATTTTGGCAATGGTTTCAGTTTACCTTCACTAGAGAGGCATGAGAGGAATGTCTTTATTTCCTTATTGTGGTATCTGTTGAGATTCTCCTGTCCTTCCAGCACCTGCCAATGTAAGGTGTTTCTTGTTAATAGCCTCAGTCATCTTGTTCATGTTGAGTAGTTGCATTTCTTTCCCAAACAGTGCATGGATCTCATGAGAGAAATCACACTCAATCTGTGACGGTCTGTATCTTGTCAGACAGCTTCATTACACCATCAGCTTCTCTTCAACCACTGACAGCCTGTCAACCCACTATGTAATGAAATTATCAGTGTCTGTCTAAAAGACGCTGTGATGTGTATATTCACAAAGCCTTATGCCAAACTTCACTTCTTGGGCCTTGAGATACAGTACATTCCTCCAGAAGACAGTCAGTTTATCGACGAATTCCTCCAGTCATTGCCATTGCTGTGTGCTTGCTTGAAGGGCACAGAAGAGAGAGAAGCTTGACTTTTCAGACGAGCCAAGAAATAGACGGAGAAATAAGAGATTCAAGTTGGAACATGGGGAATTCTGATTAGATAGTGGGAAAAAATAATTACATTGAGAGTGGTCAAAACCAGGAASAGATTATCCAGGGATTTTGTGGAATTTTCATTTTTGGAAGGGTTCAAGACTCACCTGGACATTGCCCTGAGCAACTGAACTATTTWGATCTGCTCTGACAAGGGGGTTGAACTAGTTAATTTCTGTAGGCACCTTCCAAATTAAGATTATTCTACTTTTCAATGGCCTATTTGTCACTAAGTGGGAATGTCTAATGAGTGGACATGCTTGTTCTCTGTGCCAACTTCTCAGAGTGTTATACTCAYTATTGTTTTGTTTGAGACCACCTGGGTGTATTTCTTCTAGAAAAATGACAAGTGGRCCACTTGACAGGTGACAGGCAGGGGGACTTCCATAGAATATACTTATCACTTTACAGTTTTCTTGGCCTCTGTTTATACACCTTGAGGTTCAAGGTTTCCTGAAGAATCAATTCGAACATATCCCACCTTCCAAATACTTTTTTCTTATGATGTCTAATTACACACCTTTGGGAATTTGATGATTTCCCTCTTAAGTGTCTGGATTCTTATTACCTTTTGTAGCCTTTGGTAGGAAGGTGGTAGAATTATTTTACTGTGAGAGAGTTTGCCAAATGATTTGGGCAGTATGACTGCTTGGTGATATCCAGTGTTAGAATGTAAGTGTGGAACTTCTATCCCAGAAAGAGAAGAGATCATTTATTTGAAATTAACATTCTTCAAGGTTTTATGCACATTTCTATCCTTCTTGCCATTCCACCATCTCTCATATGGTTCTGCTCTTAGAATGAATGAGACTTATACCTGCAACAAGGAAAAGGAGGATTTACAGCATGCCACTTAAAGTTTCTGCAAAGTCTGACTCTSTTGTCTGGTATGCCCATTAGTAGAATCTTTGTCACATACATCTCACAGAATTAATTGATTACTAATAAGARTGCTGGTACTGATTTCTTATTTTCCACTAGAATGTTAAACCAATTGTAAGAKATGAGTGAAACATAAGAAGATCAAAGGGCAGCTGGTATATCTGTATAAATTCGATTCTACTTTATTTCTTGGAATAGTAGGATTTGAGAGACTTGATATATGTCTGAATGTAGTATAACATGATGTTTTTATGATATCATTATTTTGATACATTGGCTGTTATTAATTTGACAAAAAACTTGTTTATTTAGTGTCATAGAGAAGTCAGATTAGTAGTGGAGTTATAATATGCAAGAACTGTTTATGACTTTTTGAATTTTCACATTCATATTTCAAAATTTTTGCTGAAAAAAGGCTCAGGTTTTGTAAGGAACAGTTGATGCAAATTCTTGTACTTGTGAATTATTTAGTGACAGAATGATATAAGCTATGTAGCAGCTTTCATATTTTATGAATATTAACAAGAAATAGAATTCTTTGGTATAGTCTGTAAAATGTCATCTGCTTGTGAAAGGAATTCCATAAAACTGGATTTGAAATAGCCTCTTCGGTGCAATTTTCTTGAATTTATGTACATGGTAGCTTGGCTTATTTTTTCTGCATCCTTGGTGTCATGACTGGAAATTTTTGAAGACATGAAGAAAGCTTTCTACAGTGTACACTTTCTGATCTGCAAAAAGCATTTTAAGAGCTTAATAGATGGATTTTTTTTCACTAAGGTTTTCATCTAAGGTTACTTCGCTTTAGTTTGGTAACTGTTTCCAATTTGTTTTTCAGGCTTTTGTGAGGAGGATAGCTCTGTTTTTAAAATGCATGGAATTCTAAAGTATGTTTAACTAAACTCAGCAAAACATGAAATTTAATTTGGCTCAGTATATTAATGACTGTATTTAATTGGATGCTAATTTTCTTTTAATGCTATTCTTTCAAAAAAAGTGTTTCTACTTCATCAAACTTGCATGATAAAAAATGCTTCATAAAACTGTTACCTGTTTTTTTTAGTTCCATGAAGCATCAGTTGACTGAAATAAGGAGAACTTGTCTGTTTTCATCAGTTTTTGTCAGAATCTTTTGAATCTGCAAGCRCATCTTCTAAGTTATCTTGCATTTGCATTATTGTATAATGCTTGTTGCAATAAATTTTTTCTACCTGATGATAATTATGATGTTTCAATATACCTTTTTTACAAGTGACAAGAAAAAACTCTAAATCTGGTAATAATAATATGATTTTTCTTAATTTCATTTTTAAGATTAAAGGACGTTCTTTAAAAGAAATGAATTGTCGAATTAGGAATGTAAGGAGAATGTAGGGGTGGGAAGACCACAAGTTTTGAAGTACTTCTTTAGACATAGCAAATGTCATAGCAGATATTTTACCAGCTGGCTCACTTGCTGTTGATTCATAAGATTCATGTTAACCTTATCTTATGAAAGACTCTTAACCCATCCTCTCTCTTTTCTTTCTTTTTACTTCAGTGTATTGAAACATTTTGTAATATTTCAATAGAGGATTCTTATATCTGAGGGACTAATTTGTATTAAGTTTTTCAAGGTTAATTTTAAGAATTAACTGAAAGGACTATTATCTCTGAAAAACATATTTTTCTAGAGATTTAAAATAGTTTTTTTTTTAAAATTTAAAACTGTTGACTAACAGTTATCCATCTTCTATATATGAGCACTGGAAAATAAACTAAATACAGAAAACACCTAGACTGTATTACTAAAAATAATCAAATAAATACTTAGAGTGAAGTAACTCAAGTTCTACATACTTTCTTCATCAATGAAGCATTTTAGTGAGAGGCTGAAATTATCTCTGTTTGATGGAGGAATATTGGGACTTCTTGAAATATGTGGTGCTTGGTTTGATGACTAGGGATGGCCATTGCAACTGAGCCTAAATTTTCAATATGGCAATTGAAAAACAAGGCATAAATGAAGATGAGATTAAATGGAGGGAAATAAAATCCTATGCCTGGAAAGGTGTTTGCATTTGTCTTTTCTTAAACAGAAAGAGAAGAAAAACAATTACTATTCTGAACTTATTATTCTTTTAGGGCATGACATGAGCATGTTCCATATTATTTTTTGAAATGATTTATTAATGCCTACTTATGTAGCAGGTTTGGAAATAGATCTTGTGTCAGAAATACCACTGGGATTCTTTCTCAAATTAGTGCAGTTAGTCTTGACCTACACTGTTTTAGTAGGATCGATATTCTTTAAACTAAATGTTTTATTTTTCATTGTTCTTCTGTTTTCTAAATATTACCCTGTAATCCAAAAGGAATTAGAGAAAGAAAGAACTGATCTGATTGAAGATGTGACTATGAACAAAAGGAGGATTAAGGACCTAGAAGATAACCTTTTGTTCCGACTTACAAGCACCAAGAGTTCTCTGGCAGATGATGAAAGTCTACTAGTTGTATTGAGTAACACTAAGAAGACTGCTGAAGAAGTAACACAGAAACTGCAAACTTCTGCTGAAACTGAAGTACAGATCAATTCAGCCCGCGAAGAGTACAGACCTGGTGAGTGAGGGTAGTGGTGGAAGGCAAATGACTAGACCATATACTTAAAACATCAATACTTAGAGTAGGAGAAATAGCAGGATGAGATCAGGAAGACCAAAACTGGTGGGAAATCAAAATGCATCTAGGGGACGTCATATTGAGCAATAATGGAGAAAATAGTCAATGATATGTCTCATGTGGAATTTATAAAATGGAGTGATCTGTTCTCTTTGTAGATTTCCCATTGCTCTATATGCAGGTGTACCAGTCATTAGGGTGTTTAGGTAACTGTATGTTTGAGTTCAACATGGTGACATTCTTCTACGGTGCCAGTATAACAGTAAATACTCTTTATATGTATTCTAATGAATGCTGCATTATTTGTCCTTAGGTTATTACATTCAACACATTTCATCAGTTTTTTAACTGACAGGTAAAAATGTGAAAAAAACCAGGGGCAAAAAAGCTCTCTGTAATTGTTTGCATTTTAGGAAATGTGTAAAGCAGTGCAGTTAGTGTACCAGAAAGTGTGGCAGATTTTGTAAAACCTTTCTGTTTAAAATTGAATGACCACCGAAAATAACCCTAAACAGTGTTTCAAACAGCCATAATTTTTGTATGTTCTACTGACAATCTGAACATTGCAGTGTGTCAGCCAGCTGCTCTCCAGATATGCTCATATTTGTAAACTGAGCTTTGCATAGTATGCGTTAATTACAGAAAAGATTTCTTTTTTTTTGCTGATACGTAAATGAGGATTAAATGAGTGGTTTTATTATTTTTCTGGGAATAGAGAAACTCAAGGATCTTCAGTTGTCGTTAGTGTTAAACTCACTGTACATGTTGTAGAGAGTTAAAGTTTTTTGCTCTGCATTTCTGCTTTGAACACATTCTTGTTTCTTGTTCTTCAGTTGCGACTCGAGGTAGCATCTTGTACTTCCTTATTACTGAGATGAGCATGGTCAATGTCATGTATCAGACTTCGCTTTGGCAGTTTTTGGGGCTTTTTGACCGCTCCCTGGCCAGGTAATTTCGCTAACATTAAGTATAATTTATATTTACCTAGTTCTGGGGGTGCTTGTAGTACAGTAAAGCTTTGTTGTATACTCATACCAGAAAGAAGATGTTGCTTCTTACAATCTGACCATGAACTGTCAGCTTAAATACTCATAAAACTTTGTCTGTTAGTTACCAAGGTAAAGAACCTTCTAATATACTTACAGTCGTCCAAAATTGGCCATTAGATAATTAAAAACCATTATACTGCATTGATTTTCAGCTGGACTTTAAAAAGGCTTGATTAGAAAGGATTTTTTCTTTGTTGCTCCTTCGATCTGAAAGTTGTTGCTAGCTTGCTCTCTGATATTCTGTATTTGTGATCTGTTATTTTTCGTGTTTTGAAAATATCGAACTATGGCTTTTTGTCTTTTGCATCCCTTTTAAAAAGCCTAAGCAAATCAACATTCAACTGCAGACCTTTCTTCCAACAGGTCTACCAAGAGCCCTATAACCAGCAAGAGGGTTACTAATATAATTGAACATATGACATACGAAGTGTTCAAATATACTGCCCGGGGGCTCTATGAGGAGCACAAATTCCTTTTCACATTACTGCTTACTTTGAAGATTGATATACAAAGAAACAGAGTGAAGCATGAAGAGTTTCTGACACTTATTAAAGGTTGGAACTATGAATAATTTTTAAGTAGAGTACATTATTATTATAGAAAATTTATACAGCTGTATCTCCTAGCCACTGCTCCCTCCTTTTGCACATGAGAAACCAGTCAATTGTAAGAATACCTGCTTATCATTCTGATCTGGTGACAGACAACATTGTATGGTAGTTCTAATTTATAGTAGCACACTGAATATTGATGAATATATGACTGGAATAGCGTGAATTTAAAAGGAACATTTTAAAGTATCCTTTTAGTTTATGTCTGATGCTCAAATACCATCAGGTGTGTGTTTAACTTAGAAAAATCATTATTGTATTGAATATATTATAGTTTGTTTGGTAACTGCAGCAAATAGGAACAGAAAATGATACTGATAGTTTAAAAGAACATCAGAGTCTTAGCTGAATGTGACAAGTTCATGGCTTTGGTCTTAACTGCATACAAGCACTTGAAAGTTTGGATTCATTTTGTATTACCTTTCCAAGAGACAATTTTCCAGGCAACATTTATTTATGGATTATAACTGTTAATTTTTCCATGTTGAATCTTCAGAATATCTTTTCCCAAAAAGTATTTATTTTCAGGCACATTGCACAAAAAACCCAGTAAAGCCTCAAAAATTAAGTTGGTTAAGAAATAGTATGCTTAAGGTACATAATACAAAAAAATAAACTAACCCAGCTGCAAACTCAGTTTAATGAAACATGGCATGGTTTTATAAGGCAGAAAACTCCTGTAACCTCATGATTAAAAAACTGGATTCTTCTACCTATTTTTTGCCTTTTATTTTGTTTATTATTCTTTGTCTCTCCAACAGTACTAATTATAAGTAATTTCAATTTATTGCAGGTGGTGCTTCCCTAGACCTTAAAGCTTGTCCTCCTAAGCCAGCTAAATGGATTCTGGATATGACTTGGTTGAACTTGGTGGAGCTCAGTAAGCTTACACAATTTTCAGATATTCTTGATCAAGTACGTAAGAGGTTTTTAAAATTAACCTCTTGTTTGACAAGTGATTTTCTGGTAGCGACTAAGCTCTGTGGTGGGAAACTGGTTTAGTTTATAAACCACAATAGAACTGACAGCAGGTAGCCACAATTGTGACTCTGACTGCTTAGCAACCTATGTTGATTTAAAAACTTAAACCTGCCCCTCCCCCCCAATGAAATTAAGAAGAGTGTAGAATGTTCATACTTTATATAACTATAATATTTTCAGATCGAAATTCAACTTSCCAATTCACATATTGCATCTTTGATCTTGTTCTCTGAATACACGTGGTAAAAGTTAGGGAGAGGATGTTCAGTAATTTCAGAACTTGTGTGAATAGACTTATTGGACACTAGGTGTATTGTAGCTATTGGTAAATAGTGTTTGGTATAGGTGACGAGTATTTTCTGTACATTTGTGTGGGGAGCAGTTATGTACCTCATGTTCTCAAAGCTGTGTCTGTGCCTAGATATCTGTGTTCAGATGTAGCTATGCTATTATATCATTGACAGAAAATACTGATGAGTAGCTCATGTTTTCAGAATATGAATACTCAAGGGTGTTGTTGCATTCTACAATTCCATATTTAAAATCTGAACGTTTATGCTATCATTTTTTAATAGCCTTATTAAATCTGTGCACTAATCTTGCTAAACAAATGCCTGTGTGTCGATTACATGTGTCTGACTCTCAATGAAAGTTTGTGACCTAGTGGCAATGCAAATATGACTTGTCTGTTTAGTGAGATTTATTCCTTTGATGGTATAACTGCAGATTTCCAGAGAAGAGAAACTGTGGAAAATCTGGTTTGATAGTAAGAATCCTGAAGAAGAATTGGTTCCTAGTGACTATGGTCAATCTCTGGACTGCTTCAGACATCTTCTTCTTATCAGATCTTGGTGTCCTGACAGGACCATAGCTCAGGTACATTTATATAGCCTGTATGGTCTATTTAGGTACCACTAGAATAACAGTTACCAGATTGCAGTTCAGTACTATACTATGTAATGCTAAACACCTTTTTGTAATGGACCTTTATGTTGTATTTTCTGAAATTCTTTTCAGACCATTTATGTATTTGTTACAAGGGCAGTGTTAGCAAAGTTATTCCAATGTATTGAACAAATATATTTGTTCAATGATTTCACTGTGGTGATTTCTGCTGGAATCATAGGTGTTTATCTAGATCTGCTTCATCAGTTCAGGAAGTACTTTTGGCTGTCCTTGCTTACTCATTGGAATTTTAGAAGTGTCCCCATGTTAAGCTGAAGTAAAATATTTTCATGAACTCACTTGGCTGAGAGGAAACTCGAAAATGATTTAATTGAGGAACTATTTCTTGCATGGAAAAATTAGACCCACTTTAGAAAAATCTGTATGAAAGTCCGTTCAAAACTTTCAGTTTAAAGCCATTTATTAAAAAAAAAAATTGAAGTTTATTAAATAGTTAGACCTTTCTTTAAGAAAAATCAACTTCTAGGAGCCTATTTTTAATCTTTATGTTCTTCTCCAGTGCAAAAGAATAAAAATTATAAAATTGCTGACAATTCAGAGCAATTAATGACAATTTATTGAAATTGGAATGCATCACTAAAAGTGAGGTATTAATTTTATTGATGCACATTTTTAAACATTGTGACTGGATTTTGAGAAAATCTAAGCAATTATTGGTGTAATTGCAGTCAATAGGTTAAGCAGTACTGTATAAAGAATATGTACAATTTGTGCTATGTGTCTGCAATGGATAATGAAAAATTAGTTCCGCCCTACTGTTAATGGAGCAAGGTACACTTCCATCCTACAATGGTTTTATGAAAACTGATAGTTTATCAAATGCTTAACACTGAGTATCTTTTGTCTCTGATAAGTAACCCAGAGGTATCAAGGGGAAGATTTTAGAAGACAAAAGCATTGTGGTGGGAAAGAGTGCGAGAAAGATCATCTCAGACTGTTTGAAAGAGCCTTTTCTATTTCTTCGTAATGAAGAACAATAATCTATAATTTTTAAAGATAGATAAAGAAGAGGTGGTTGTCATCTGTTCCTCTGAATCTTCTACTTAGTGATAGTTATTTTCATCATTGCTAGGGTTAATTCATTGCTTGTTTAACCATGAAGGTGGGAAAGGCCTAACAGCTTTGAAACCCATCTTTAATATTTTCCTCCTATTTTTCTAGATTTGAAGGCTAGGAGTCACACTATCTACTGGAGATACCATCTTTAAATCATTAAGACTTTCTAAAGTTTTAGAGAAGTTATTATTTTTATTATACTCTGATTATAGGTATTATATATAACAATACATACAGATATATGTAATAAAATAATTACTTAACAAATTTTAAGTGGTCTTATAAGGCTATTAGAAATAACACCTTCAAAGACCGTATGATGTGTTGACATGCAAAAATAAACTTGTCGTGTAATTATATTTCTGATATAAATTTTTAGCAGCCTTTGGTCTTCAGTTGGCTTATTGATTGTATTTACACTGGGAAGAACGGTTAGGTCACAGATTAAATTTATCCTTTTTATATAGGCAAGAAAATATATCACTGAGACTATGGGGGAGAAATATGCAGAGGGAGTCATCTTGGACTTGGAGAAAACATGGGAAGAGTCAGATCCACGTACTCCCCTCATATGCTTTCTTTCCATGGGCTCTGATCCTACGGACTCAATAATTGCTTTGGGAAAAAGACTGAAGACAGAAACCTGTTGTGTTTCCATGGGCCAGGGGCAAGAAATCCATGCTCGTAAACTTCTACGGCAGACAATGGCTCATGTAAGCGACAAAAATCTGACTCTTTTTCGCTCTGTTTAATACAGAGAGAAATTTAGTGGTGTTGTTTGGTGGGTAGTAAATGCTGATGCAAATCCCCATATTTATTTATATATATAAGTGTCCTAAGCAAGAGAACTCTTTTCACAGTCCTTTAATTGGCCAGAACAAGCTTTTTGATTTTTTGTGCAGATGTTTTTCATTGAAAATGGAGTGCCTTTCATATAAACTTGAGTTTTTGTGGTAGATTGTTGACTGATGAACATAACTGAATTGATTTTTTTTTTTGTTACATCACCAGTAAATATTCTTCAGCAAGCATTTCAGATTATTTTTTCAGTTTTATGTTTTTAGTAATATGGATGTATTTTGTTAAATGAAGAAAATGAATTCCAAATATACTATTGATAGTTACATAAACTTGAGAAAAACAAGGTTGTATAGCAAAATATTTTGTATTGCTGTATTCTGAATTTGGTCTTGGGAGGGACAATCTGTTAGCACTGGCATTTTACAAGAAGAGGAATTAAAGGACAAAACTATCTGTATGAGAAAGGTGAGATAATCCAGTTTGGCATGCTTTGCCCATCAGGTGATACTACTGCTATGCCTGCTGATGTGAAAAGTTTAAGCTGCTTACTCTCCTGTGTTATGAGCTTCTTTGTATAACTTGTTTTTCTCTGACTTTTGCTTCAGATTCTTGTTTGATAAGTTCTCATAAAGAACTAATTAGCACATCAGATGAGAAGAAACTAATTAAAAAATAGAGGAGGAGATCACCTTTTGTTTAGTTAAGAGACATGCAGTTACTTTCCCTCACTGTCTCACAAGACTTCTTAATGAGGAGGTATATGAGATATCTATATGAAATATGGTAATTCATATGAGAAACTTTGACATCTATTGATTGATAGCAATAGATTAATTAAGAATGTGTATTTGGTTATTTTACAAGGCTGTGACCCTTGTGAGGAGCAATGTTTAGCAGCTCACCCTATGGAGCTACTCCTGAGCTCCCTTATGTAAGTCAAAATTTATCAGTTTTTATCAGCACTGTAGTCATGACAAGGTTTGTTTTAAATGTACTAAAATGGGAAAGGTAGAGACTACTTGAAAAGATCAGATGAGACAAGTAAGGAACGCTTAGATGCAAAAAACCCAAATAAGCTAACACCACCTTCCAAAGAAACAGCCCACAGCTTAGCTCACCTCAAAGAGTAATTTCAGTTTGTGAACAATGTTGATAACTTTGTATTCTGTTGTTTTAAAATAGGGAGGTTGGGCACTTCTGCAAAACTGCCACCTTGGACTTGACTTTCTGGATGAGTTGATGGACACTGTAATAGAGACAGAGACTGTCCATGAAAGCTTTCGACTGTGGATGACAACTGACATTCACAAACAGTTTCCCATCACCCTTCTTCAAATGTCTATTAAGTTTACCAATGAACCACCACAAGGGCTCAGAGCTGGACTAAAGAGAACATACAGTGGTGAGTGCTAGAATAGTAATGATTTAAAATTAAATTTTGGACTCTGATGCTATTGTGTGGTCATGTTACAGCCACTAATAGTAGGTGGAAGCTAGTATGAGGAACTGATCATAATGATGCCAGGACACATACTGGTTTTTGTTTTGAAAATTAAAAAGAAGAGAAGATTTGCTGAAGTTCTGTTGCCAGAACTAATTGAACAGCAAAACAGGAAATGCCTTTTGTTTTCTCACATGTTGGCTTCTAATATCTCAGTTCAAAGTGTTTGAATTTTTAATCTTCTTCTGTCTTTTGGCGGAAAAATGACATGTTAATCTTTTTTGGCTATCAAGTTGGCTATCTTTACATTACATAAAATAAAGTATAATGGGTCTGTGCAGAAAGCAACTTGATGTGAATTCAGCTATTAGTAAATTTGTTTTTTTTTTCCCTGAAGTCTACTCTTTTAATTTGAGCAACTTAATAACGTGCTATAAACTGTCTCCAACATAGAACACTTTGTGGGACAATAATTTGCCCTTGGGAGAGGCAGAGAGCCAACTGACTAGAGTGATATTTTAGCACTGATTTGAAGAAGTTTTGAAAAAACTGCGATTCTCATAAAGCCCATTTGCAACCAATAGGTGTCAGCCAGGATTTACTAGATGCCAGTAAAATGGTGCAATGGAAGCCACTGTTGTATGCTGTAGCCTTTCTGCACTCCACTGTTCAAGAAAGACGCAAGTTTGGGTCTCTGGGTTGGAATATACCCTACGAGTTTAATCAAGCTGATTTCAACGCTACTGTGCAGTTCATTCAAAACCACTTGAATCGCATGGATACCAAGAAGGTAATAAATGTTTTTGTGGGGAATGTAGATTAAGATGATGGTTCTTTTTGGTAGTGGAATGTATAGAAATGCTTCCTAATAACTGAAATACAAGAATGATTTTAACTTACTATTTTTTCACAAGCACTCAATGTGTCAAGTGTACATGTCTATAGAGCAGCAGACTTAAAATAATTTCTGTATTAACCTGAATATTAAGAAAAAAAGCCCTCCCAGCCATCTCAGAAATATAAACCTTAGAAATACAGACCTTTTTTATTCTAATTAAGTCAATTATTTAAAAGTAGATGACTGTATTTAAAATACTCTTTAGCTTCAATCTACCTTGAGTAAAAATAACAAGATTTGGCTCTTCCAACCTATCTTTGCAGCATGAAGAAACTGAAAGTGATTTTAAATGCTTATGCAATAATTTCTCCTATGTTTCTCACTTTCATATGGTCCGTTGTCATATAGAGAGGTCTGTGCAGATCAATTTGCAATTGGCATTGTAAGTGAATTTAAAAGGAGGATTGGAATGTATCTGTACCCCTCGTGCTATCTTCAAGATGTTCTTGAATTTGTTGTTAATGAATTTTTTCATTGAATGTTTTGAGAAATCCTTGAAGGTGATCTGGGAATGCAAGACTATAGAAAGAGTAGTAAGAAAATAACTTTCTTCCAAAAGGAACAGACTTGCAGGGCTTGGTATATTAGCTGTTCTTACCAAGGGAGATCTAAATAAATGAGAAGAGGATTAGCTAAAGTCAGTGCTTTCTCTTTGGTTTTAGGGGATCTCCTGGAGTACTCTTTGTTACATGATAGGTGAGATCCAGTATGGTGGTCGTGTGACAGATGACTATGACAAAAGACTCATGAACACCTTTGTAAAGGTTTGGTTCAGTGAAAATACATTCAGTCAGGAATTCAGCTTCTACAAAGGATACAGCATACCCAAATGTACTATGGTGGATCAATACCTTCAGTACATACAGGTTGGTAAATGAAAGCTAATCAATTGTTTCTCATAAGTTCCTGATTCCCTAGACTTTTTCTTTTCTTTGGAGTACCTGTATTTTTTCTTTTATTCACAAATTTTTAAATTGATTTCTAGCAGTCTGCATATCTATTAGTGAGAACTAATTGTTGTCATCAATGTTATCATCTTCATGACAGGAATATTTTCTTTTTCATGTGGTTTGCTTGAGGGACATACCTAAAGGCACACAGTTACGAAAGAGGGCAAAGAATGGAGTCCAGATATTGGGTAAAACCTCATAGAAATAAAAGATCTATATATATGAAAGTACAAGCTTTCTATTAAAATACTGCATAGATATTAAACCTGAATTTCTTTGGAGTGATTTGCGCTGTGACATGACAAATAGATCAAAGCAAGTTATTTGGCCTAAAACTGTTTGAGGAAGTCTAGCTTCTTGCTTTACAATGTCAGGGGGTTTTTTTCTGTTTGTTATTTTGTTTTGTTGTATGTTGAGTTTTGTGTTTTTTTTTTTTTTTTTTTTTTTAAATGATTAACTTATAAATCTCCAGTTGTACTCTTTTTATATTTTACTATGTAGAGCCTTCCTGCTTATGACACACCAGAGGTGTTTGGTTTGCACCCCAATGCAGATATCACTTACCAAAGTAAAGTTTCCAAAGATGTATTGGACACCATCCTCAGTATTCAGCCTAAAGATAGCTCTGGTGGAGGAGGTGAAACTCGAGAGGCAGTTGTAGCCAGACTGGCTGATGATATGCTGGAAAAACTTCCTGCTGATTATGTACCATTTGAAGTGAGTTCATGAAATTCTGTCAAAAACATTTGCACCATCTTGCTTTTTATGGATTAAAAAAAATCTGAGAGCAACTTTTCTAAAAGCATATTTGAATTCATTCATACAGGCAATACTTCAAAAATATATTTATAAGAAGTCTGGCCAGGCTATTAATATTTGTAATGAAGTCATTAAATGTGTGCTGAAGTGCTTTTGTAAGAACCTTTTCAAAAATATTAAATCCCTTAATCGTTGTCATTTGCTCTGTGGGGGAGGTGTTAACATCAGCTTTTATCTGAGGTTGTTGACACTACAAAATTTCTAGTTATATTAATGCAGTTGTTAATTTGTTAATTTTATACCTTTGGTTAAAAATATGTCAGTGAGTTTGGTTAGAATACAAGACTGCCTGGTATTGGGATAGTTCCCAGGCATTGCTGATAAATAGTGCTACTATGTTGAGGCTAAGTAGCCAGGGCAATTATTCTTGATTGGTTTGTGAGAAGAGAACCTTAGAATTGTTTGTTGAAGTTAAAGCTGAATTCCTTGAACTAGGATGAACAGCCTACATGCTCCTTAAATTATCTTATAGAATGAAATACAGACTAAATCATGACTTAGACTGAAAACAGAGCCAGTCTCAGCATCACAGATTTCTCTTGGAAGAAATCCTGTGTTTCTGTCTTACAGAGAATTCAAGGGAGGTGCCAAATTGACCATTTAAGTTCATAAATAAAAGTGTTATGTCTTAAAAATCATATTGGGGCCTAACCTTGACATAAAGCCAACTTTGTTTTTTCACTTCTGTTGAAGGATCTTTGGTTTTCTACCTACAGGTAAAAGAAAAACTAAAGAACATGGGACCTTTTCAGCCTATGCACATATTTTTGCGACAGGAGATTGAACAAATGCAGAGGGTTATTTCTTTAGTGAGAAGCACTCTGACTGACCTGAAACTTGCCATTGATGGGACAATAGTTATGAGTGAAAATCTGAGGGATGCTTTAGACTGCATGTATGATGGAAGGATTCCTGCTAGCTGGAAAAAAGTAGGTGTACATCACTTGTTCTGGAAAGAAATAAAAAACCTATTTCTGCAGAGCTAGATTAAACTGCTAGACTTAAATACTTTTTTTCAAACTGTGTTTCAAAAGTGTTAACCAGAGCTGTGCAACTGCTGGAATAGATTTTGTTCTAAAATAAACACTGTCAAAACAAGCCTTCTTTCATTTATAAAAATTGAAATGGATGTGGGGGATGCAGGTATTTCCCATTTTAACAATCTGTTGCATATTCGTAGGATAAAAAGCTAGAGAGAAGAGAATAACTTAAAATGTGATGAGAGATTTTAAAATACAGCACCCACATTAGTGGACTACAATGGTAATCGAACACATCTAATTTGTGTACATTCCTTTTCTGGGTTTAAGTAGAGATGACCTGTCCATCTTGGTCAAAATTGGTGTTCTTTGAGTTTGACTTTTAGTCGCATAATGACAGAATGCTAGATGCTGGAAAGGACCTTTGGAGATACTCTAGTCTAGGCCAATTAAAGCAGGTTTCCCAGGAGTCTCCAGAATCAAGAGTCCACAACCTCTGTGTGCAACCTATTCCAGTGTTTGATCACCTTCACAGTAAAACCCAGCCAATCAGCAACAACCAGCCAACCAAAGAAAAAACCCCTTAAGTTTAAATGGAATTTCTGGCATTTTATTTTGTTCCCATTGCCTTCTCCTCTATTATTGACAAGGATCTGGCTCCATCTTCTTCCATTCTCCACACATGAGGTATAAACATAATATCTCCTTCAAGCCTTCTCTTCTCCAGGCTAAGCAATGCCAGCTCTCAGCCTCTTCCCATAGGAATTGCTTTCAGATACAGCTAGGCCTGTTAATGGCAACTGATGGAAAGAAAAATAGGGAGTTTTTTTTGTTGTTTACTTGTTCTGTATTTATGGACAAAGTGTTTTCATGGTACAAAACCTAGACCAAAACAGATGCTTCAAACACAACTGTATCTTCGCGTAGTCCAAGTTCAATTTTCCTTAGCTTTTATTCAGAAGAGTAAAAAAGCAGAAGAGTTTTGACAGAAATCATGTTAACTTGATGTAGTGACCTTGGAATTAGAAGGACATGTACACAATTTCTTTTAGTTTATACAGCTATCTGACCTTGCAAAAATGTCATAAAACAGACAATTACCACAAAGAACATTAAGCATTTGTAAATGGAATAGTAGACGTGAATTTAAACAGAGATGGGATGCAAAACAGTGGGGTGCAAAGTTTAAGCATCAGATTAAATTTAAGATATGAAAGATGATGTTCAAATATGCTTTGCTAATATTATGTTGTTTACTACCGTGTGAAGAGTTACCTTTTCTTGACAGCAATATGCTATTTTAAGACATGTTTACTGTTTTTAGGCATCTTGGCCTTCCAGTACACTTGGTTTCTGGTTTACTGAGCTTCTAGAAAGAAACCACCAGTTTTACAAGTGGGTTTTTGAAAGTCGACCAAACTGTTTCTGGATGACAGGGTTTTTTAATCCTCAAGGGTTTTTAACTGCAGTGAGACAGGTAAATTGTGTCTGAAATCTTATTCTGCTTATTTTTTTAAACTTTTAAAATTCAGTATATTGTTTGATGAAGGATGAGTTTATACACATGGGAAGAAATGTGACTGTCTAACATTTCCTGAGTGAACTGCTCTTCCTTTGCACATACTTYCTCAGTATATCAACCACTAATGCGTTAAAATGTATTTCCTGTGTTGACCTAGCCCTGAATGAATAGAGGCTACYGCACAATATTATTAAGGTAGACTAGAAAAGCATTGTTTCGTGTTTCCATTGAGATATCCCTGAAATGATCGTTAAGGCCGTGAATTTATTTGTCTTTTTTCCCCTCTCTTTTGCTCTATGTTCAGTACTTACCTGGCTGGAGACTGGGCAGAAAAGCTCTTCAGAATTAGTCTTACATTTCACTACTGCTGCTCAGTAGCTGATTCAGTCTGTCTTCATGAAGTGGGAAAGACTTTCCTTTATTAATGTGTATAAGTATGATATTTGATGTATTTGCTAATGTATATATGTTGAATTGGTGATTGTGTTGGTTGCTCAGCAACTTTTTTACTTTAGAAGGAAAAAATAAATTCCTGTGTTGGTCAGCATAAAGGGACTTATTGGAGACAGTAAGTGTCTGGAATGTGTAAAGTAGGAAAAGTATTCAGGTGGAAATAAAATGGGACCTCAGGGTAAAAGCCCAAACTTTTGGAAAGAGAATGAAGATTTGTGGAGAAGAAAAAACATCCCTTCTGAGGTCTGGGTARCGTAATCTAATATTCTTATTGGTGACTTACTTGTGCTAAAATTGCAGGTATATAGCCTTGGAATTATTATTTTGAATAAACAGTCAAAACCTGGGATTTTCTTTTGCACCCAAGCTTGTGGAAAAGGTTTAGTAGCAGGATATGAAAAAGTTGGAAACTACAGAACTTTCTGGTTCCATAAAAAGAGACTGTAGATACATAATAACCTAATATTCCAAGTAAACACCAAGGTGACTTTCTGGGCTTTGCTGTGTGGTGAAAAAAAGAGAAATGAGAATCATGAAGAGCCAGAATGATCACTGAACTGTAAACCTTGTGCTCTTTTAAATCATCTAAGTAACTGCAGTATGGGGCAAACATCAATTCCAATTACTTCAAACAAAGATCTTGGAAAAGCATTGCAAGGATAAAACTTTGGTTTGCCAGAACTTAATGGGATGGTAAGGAACTGGGCAACTGAGAACAGAGTGTTGTCCAATGCATCAGCCAACAGGCTTTTTTTGCAGTCTCCTTACATAACTTTAGAGCTGAGTGAGGTCTTACTCATCAATAAGAATATAGTTAGTTAAGAGTGTAGGTGCAGGAAAAGGAAGACAACCCCAGAAAATATGTTTTACTTAGCACATGAGGTAATGTTTTCTCAACTCAACAAATCTGTGAAATTTTTGTATTCACAACAGCTGGTTACCATTGGCATTCAGTGGTTGTGGCACTCACTTGGTATGGTCTTTAGATATTTATATGATAGGAAGATTGAAAATCAAACATAATGGATAAACTACTGAAAGATTTATTRTAGTGCCATGTCATCTTTATCTTGGAGAGAAGTCAAACTGCTGTAAACATGGATATCATAAAGAATTGTTTTTGTTTTTTTTTTTTGTACTGAAGAGTATATGTTATAAACATACAAATTTATTTCTAATAATTGCTGGGAAAAATGGTACTCTGCACATGTGAAAATGTAACCTCCTAACATTTGTCTGGTTTGGGCAGGAAATAACCAGGGCTAACAAAGGATGGGCTCTTGACAGTGTAGTGCTGTGCAATGAAGTCACTAAATGGATGAAGGATGATATCACAAGCCCTCCTTCGGAAGGTGTCTACATCTACGGGCTGTATTTGGAAGGAGCTGGTTGGGATAGAAGAAACATGAGACTGACTGAATCAAAGCCCAAGGTGCTCTTTGAGATGATGCCAGTTATAAGGATATATGCAGAGAATAACAGTAAGTAATTGTTTTGTAAAGGATGTTAGTTATTTAGATAGAATTTAATGTAAATTTTTATTTAACTACATGGAAATCTTTTGGGGTGTTTGGCTTTAATGAGGCTGTTTCTAATCATTGTATACATACCAAATATTTTTCAATGGGGGAGACTTCCTAGTCTTCCATTTAAAATGTACTTGCAGACTTGCTTGATAATTGATAGTGGGCACTTTTTYCCCCTTACATTTAGACAGATCTCTACTTTCTGGTCTTAATGGTGTTAAGAACTTTTTAACCCATTTACAGGTGAGCTGTACGTATTTATAGTATGTGCCCTAGATTGAGAATGCCAGCTTTTGGATATATTAAACTCTGTGACCTCTACAGCCTCTGTAACCTAAACCTAAATAACCTCTTTCACACATGCCAAAAATGAGTGTAATTTATATATATAAAACATATAAGTATGTATACACAACATAGAAGACATACATGGATTTTATATATATATATAAAATACCATATATAATATAGTTATATATGGTATTAATATGTATTAATGTATAACATTTTGTATATAATATTTATGTCTATATTATATCTATCTATCTATATCTATATCTATATCTATATCTATATCTATATCTATATCTATCTATATCTATATCATCTATATCTATATCTAATCTATATCTATATCATCTATATCTATATATATAATGTGTTAATAGATAACATGTTATATATGTATAATGTGCATATTTATAAAAGTGCATTTTGTTTTTCCTGGACATGACTGTTTTTGAGCTAATGGAAGCAAGCAAGAAGTGGAGTCAGGTGGTGGAAGATGTTTTGTCTTTGAGGCAGAAAAAGAATGTAGGAATGGAAAGGAAACTTACGGGGCTGAAGGACAGTGCTGAAAAAATGTGTAATTTGTGTTAATGTGGTGGGTTYTTGCATATAGAACAGGACATGCTGTTGAATAGGGATGTAAAAGAGGATAGAATAATCCACTGCAGAACATAAAATTGGAAAAATCTGTTGAAATGCATTCCACCTCTAAAAGCAAAGCTTGCTTACATGCTGTTTTGCATAGCTGATATGTTATAAAAGGCGTGGTCACCAGCCAAGGTACTAAATAATGAACACTGAAGTACTGAGGATGACTAGACTACAGTTCTAATTCTGCAGTGAAGTAGTTGATGACTTGTACTCTCAAATACTAAATGCATTTCAAACCAAGTTGTTCAAAGTAGGGCATTTTTTATTTTGACATAATATATTGGTAAGAAGTAATGTTCAGTGGGCATGTTGAACTCACAAGAACACTAATTACTCTAGAGTGTCCATTTACATATCTTGCTTGGCATCAGTTCTTGGGTGCTCATGTTAAATCTTAAACCTACAGAAATTTCAAACCATATATGGCCTTTAGCTGGCAATAGCAAATAGAGGGCAGTGTGCTATTGAACTTGGATTTAGTTTTCCATTTGCCTTATGACCAATCCCTTAGGTTCCTGTTTTTTCGACCTAGTTTAATTCCTCTTTATGTCTCTTCTGTCTTTTCAGCTCCAAAAGATCCACGCCTGTATTCATGTCCAGTCTACAAAAAGAGCAGTCGAACAGATTTGAATTACATTGCTGCTTTGGATCTTAAAACTCGTCAGCCTCCAGAGCACTGGGTACTGCGTGGAGTAGCACTTCTGTGTGATGTCAAGTAATGTTAAAAAAAAAAAAAAAGATTTCCGGGAGTTCTTTTCTGATTTTATATGTAAACATCAATATGTAGTTCATATCCAGTGGAACACTTCTAAAAACATCATTTCTAAGGCATAGACTCCATTATGATATTTTTAGAAAATTGTTCTCAATAAACCCCTACAATAGGCTTTTAAATGCTAAATCTTAGACTGGTATTGTTTGGTGTCTTTGACAAATCATGACAAGTATTTAGTGCTGCTATCACTTATGTGCATGTAAGCAGTCTGCCTGTGTACCTAATTTTACCTTGAATAAATATTAATTGATTTGAACATTGTTACATCTTGGTAGCAAAAATTCTTGTATCAGGACTTACCTTCAAGTAGCTAAATGCAAAGCTGGTTTTGTGTGTGTATGTATTTGTGGAAAACTAGGCCCTGTTGCTCATTCATATTAGTTAAAATTCCTTAAGATGATGTTCCAAGATTTATTTCCTGGATGATAATTTGCTTGCTGTCTAAATAAAGGAGGTGAGACTGGAAAAATGTCACACCTTTTTCACTACTTGGAGAACAAATTCATTGTGTTACATAGGAAAACAAGCATTTGACATCTTCCAGAATTCCTTGCTATGTGGTTCATGACTTATAAATATGTAGTGCACAGGAAGAAAATAGCTCCATAAGAATGAATGGATGTTTTTTTTGTGTGCTAATATACCAAATTTGAGTCTTTGTCGAGGTTATTAGTGAGCAGGGTTCATTGCTCTTTTTTTTTTTTCCCTTTCTTCTTTTTTGGTGTCTCAGCTAGATAGAAAACTTTTCATGTAGGAATTCATCTTAAAAGAGGAATTTTAACAGCTCCATTTAGTTGGACAGTATTGGCTGCACACATCAAGCACACTTATTTAATCATCAAAAGACAGTGTATTTTAGTTGCTGAGTTCAGTAGGTCATGTATCTTAGTAGCCCACTAGTCATTCCCAAAATGGCTACTTCAGAAGAGGAAGCAGAAAGAATCAGTATTCCTGGTGCATCTGTCATTTGTAAATGCTGCAATGGAGAAACTGTTTGCAATTTTATGTCAAATCAATACAGGGAGGCTCCAACATTAATTTCTACAGTCAAACCAGTTATAAAACTTAGGTGGAACATTGATTCTGTCAAACAAATTCTAGTTGTAGAGGTCTTTCCATCTTGGAATTACTATTATTTTTTTGTTTTAAATAACTCAGAGTGAAACTAATGAAATAGTGAAAATCTTTTTTAGGAAATATTTTTAATTTAGACATGACAATAAATAAATAAAGTTAGAAAGATTGAAGTGTTCTTTATTGAACCTTGAAGCACCATGTTCCAACTTCCAGGAGATCCTCCAGATACTCATTGAAGTTCTAAGTTGCTGTGGGCTTGTGTCTTTCACCAAGACCTTCCTCTCTGAAGGAGGTGCACATACTTTATCCTTGTGCACGTCATTCCCGCTGAGAATTTACAAGCCACAAGCACTTCAAATACCACCTTTTAAATACTGTTTTTTTTCTAGTATCACTGCTATAGACACAGTGGAGACGTAAAATCTGGTGGTAATTCTCAGTGAGTGGACTGTGCACATTTTTTTCAGTGTGATTTTGTGAGGGTAGTAGGGAAAAGGACAGTTCCCCACACTGGTGATCCTACCTATGTCAAAGACTGTTAGGTCAGTGAAACAATTCACGTTGGCCATCACTCTTATTTCTCACACTGTTATTTCTGTTGTTTTAGCTCTGTCGCATAAGAGGTTTGGCATTGGCTCTTTAGGCATCTGCAAAACCACCATTAGGGATGGAAAAATGAGGCATGGGAAAGTTCAATGAAAAGCACTTTTGAAATGTAGTATTATGTCAGGTGCCAGAGTGCGTAACCCTGCTCTCCCAGAGGTTTTGCTGCCTGGGCTGGGAGAACACTTGGTGCAGCTCAACTTGGACCTGCCTCGTTACTATAGCCGTGCCTGATCTGTGGCAATGTCTGGTTAACCTCATCTCCTCAGGTCCTCCCTTGCTGACCCATCTTTCTGGCATGACCTCAGATCTGCCCTCTTATTGCAGCCTCATCTGGCAGTCACTGATATGTTAGCTGGCTCTGGTTGTTGTCACAGACCTGCTCTGCTTTTTGGTTCAGGTGCCACGGGACTGTGTCCTTGTCAGAGAGAGCTTTGCCTTGCGCACCCTGCTATGGCTCTTGGCTTCCTGCTCCACTGTCCTTTCCAAGCAGCCTGCCTTTGCTGTTTCCTGACATATGCCTTAAAACATGGGGGAGAATGAACTGTTTCTTGTTTATCTTCATAGCAGAAATGCATAATAAAATCTTTCAGTGGAAGAGAATATCAGTAAAATAACCAAACCTGATGTATTACAGAACTGGATGTCTAGAACTGCTTGGCTCTGCTGTTGGTGCTGAATGGATTAGTCAAGAAATATTATTCACAGAGTTCAATGACGCTGCTATTAAGCATGCAGCACTATAAATTTGAGGGTCTGGAAAAGTTCAGGATTACAGAAGGTATTCTCTATACAACTTTCTCATATTTGGCATGATAAATACATGTATTTTGGAGAATATTTAAAAACAAATGTTATACAAATTTATCTTGGAAATTAATGGTAAAATAACATTCTGAATAAGGTGAAGATATTAGAGTTTCATCACACTCTAATCAAAATCACTCATAAATTTTAGAGTATTTAAAATAAGCAACCTAATCTTTCAAATATATGCTATGCTCTGTAGGCTGTGCTACACAGAAAGGTCTTGTTTTACAAGCTTCTTTTCAGAAAAGCTTTTTTCTCTGAGCTTTGTGAGTACACTCATACTTCTTAGCTCATAGGTCACTTTTCTCACTGTTATGATTTGTTGCACTTTCAGAGATTATAAAGAAAAATAAAAAGTCAAGTTTATACCACAGTAGGAAATGCAATTCTAAACTAACAGTAAGTGTGGTTGTCATCATGAAAAAGGATTTTTTTTTCTAATTAAAAGTACATTGCTACGGTATATGTACAAATTGGATTAATAAGAAAGTACTTCTTATTCTGAAATAGCCTTCATTAAATTATTTTCATAATTAAATCAATATTGAAGAAAATTCAGTTCTTTATTATGTGGGGTTCTTCTTTTCATTCCTTCGTTGGACAGTTATCCTGTTTTAATGAGCTGGAGACATACAAAGTAGCTTCCTAATGAATCTTGAAATAAAGCTTGACTAGTGTTCATATTCCACATTTTAATTTTTAGCCATCACGTTTTCATTGCACAAGCATTATAGGTGTATACAAAYATCTGAAGGCTTTTGGAACACATACAACAGTTAAAAAACCAATGTTTCCGAGGTGGTTGTATATGAGACAAGTTGCTTATCAGTTGTGTAAAACTAAAGGTCCATTAAACAGATGAAATAAAAAGACAGTTCTTTACATTTCTGTGGATCCCAACATGTGCCATTTACTGGAGTTTCTGGCTTTTAATTTGCAATATGCAGCTTTTCCAATGACTTTACTAGTCTTTAACTTTTGTTCTTATRTTAAAATTAAAACATCCAGTGTAAGTGATAATCTATTGTGAGTGTCTGTATATTAATATAGAACAATGAAACTAAAATCGGAGCTTTTACAACTAAAAAGCAAATTTATGTTACCAATCTCACTTTGCCTCTAAAGTCTACACATAAAAATAGAAATTTCTTGGTATTTACTTGCACATTCAATCTTTTAAACAAATATCCAAAACAAAGAACTATTGAACCAACACTGGAAAAGTTGACAAAAGAAAGAGAGGGAAGACAGGCATGGTTAAAATATTTTTCAGTTAGAGCTCTCATTTAAAAAGGATACTGGCCTTTAACTTTTTAGTAGTTATTATTTGCATTGCAATCACTTGGAGAACTGAAGAAGTTATTTTAGGTTTTGCTGTCAGAGGGTATGAGATATTCTATTTTGGCAAGAAAAACAACAGATGTTTGCTGATGTAAAAACATGATTTTTTTTTCCAAAGGTGCTATCTTAGAACAAGAAAATCTACACACAGAAAAAGAAGAGTTAGGAAACTCTGTGAACCGTCTGTGAAAAGAGGTTAACATGACTGAACAGAAGGCAGAGTAACTTGTTGAGACACTGTTTTTACATGAGTTGCCTGCAAATAACAAAGTTTTCAGTTTCCCTGTTAAATTGCCATAAGAATAGCGGCCCATATATATAGCTCCTTCTGCAAAGTGTCTCCGCCACCATCTTGCATTTTTTGAGTACAAAAGGTGTAATTTTGGGAGAAAAATGTAACCTGGCATCTCTTGTTAAGTGACCTATTTTAACTTACCGTGTTACGTGTCACATTATGCTTTCCTCTTTAAGCTGAATTAGTTCTCTTGCTTGCTCTGAGCAAACAGATTCCAGCAAAATAATAGTAGCTTAGTTTGAGAAGAGCACCGTAAGTGATTCGTCTTATCTTTCACTGTCTTTTCTAGTCAGATTAATATATGCTTGGAAAGGAAACGTTAACTGATGATGAAGCCCCATAAGCACTGTAGAAGATTGTGACAAAACTGTTTATGGAAAGAACATCTAGAAATGCTTTGTGAAGTAAGATGTGCTCAATACAAGTCCCTTCTGTGGGCCATCATTTTCACAAATCAGTGCCTTTGTGTTAACATTCAATACTTTAAAAGGGCTTATAAGAAAGATGGGGAAAAACATTTGAGTACGACTTCTGGTAAGACAGGGGATAATGGTTTTAAACTACAGGAGGGTAGATTTAAACTAGATATAAGGAAGAATTTTTTTTATAATGAGAGTGGTGAAACAGTAAAGCAGGTTGTTTAGGTAGGTGGTAGCTGCTTCATGCCTGGAAACATTCAAGGTGAGGTTGGATGAGGCTCTGAGCAACCTGATCTAGTTTAAGATTGCAGGGAGGTTGGAACTAGATGACCTTTGAAGGTCCCTTTCAACCCAAGACATTCTATGATTCTATGATTTTATTACTTGCATAAATCAGTATTTTTCCAATTAAAATACTTTAAATGTGTAGATGAGACAAAATAATAATCATTGCAACCAAAGCTCAAATGACTGTGCTTTCCAAGATAAAATGTTTACTTCATTTCACCCATGAAATAAGTTGCCTTGCATTTCTCAACACTCCAGTGTGGTATAGCAAAGCTCAAAATGTATTTCATAGAAGAGTTACATGGCAACTTTTCATTTTAAGCATTTAAAAGATATTTTATCATTTTGAAAAAATGGGAGCCAACAAAGAATCAACTGTTGCAAGGTAAAAAAAGGAATTACTGAACACTTGAAGTGTGATTTCCTGTATGCATTTTGGTCTCCAGATTCTGCACAGTAATCCTTACTTCCCAAAGGCAAATAAAGCTCTTCTTTATTATTTCAAAGCAAGATGTTTCAGGTTAGTTATGTTTGACAAACATGTTTGTTACTTGGATAAAAGGAGAAGCCACTTAAGAAATGCATGATCTATGCGAAACAGAAGAAATTTCACAATAGGTGGAGGTAGGTCAGACCATAATGGGAGTGAAGTCCTTAGGGAAAGACATGCTGATTCGCGATCTTTGGATTGCAAAAATTTGATCAATTGATGCTAGTGTTACACTGTGTCATGTCAGCATAGTAAAAATTCTGCTTGAACCCAACATACTAAGTGAGAAATTTAGTACTGAGTTGAGCTTTGTTTTTAGGCAGAATTCAGTGTATCTCTTCTTTAAAAGGTAATAATAATGCTGCTGGAGCTAGCTGTATTCACTGGATGAGCAGTAGTTTCTGGTCTCCATCATACTAAAGTGGTCAGATGGAAAACCAGGCCCTGGAAATATCCAACCAATGTATTTGGTGAATGAAGTCTTGTACAGCCAGAGATCTCAGAATACTGCTTCATGAATAGGACACTCTTTTGCACTGTGTTGAATGACTTCTTGTGTTTGAGAAGAAGGAAGAAACCTGGGGAAAAAGAGAAGGGGCAGTACCATGTGTGAAAGCTGGGATGGATCAGAATCACCTCAATATTTTAGTGAATATTCTACTTACTGAAAAAGTTCTATTTTAGAGAAAATGCTTTCTAGTTTTATTTCTTGTAACGGGTGTTGTGGTATTACAGAATTGAGGGTGACAGGGAGCTCTAGAGGTCATCTGGTCCAACCCYCTGCTCAAGCAGGGTCTGCTAGAGCTGGCTGCCTAGGAATATGTCCAGGTAGACTTGGAATTTCTCCAAAGGAGTGGAAACTCCACAACTGCTCTGGACAATTTCTGCCAGTGCTCAGTCACCCTCATATTAAAAAAAGTATTTCCTGATCTTCATGCCGAACGTCCCGTGTTTCAATTTATGGCCATTCCTTCTGGGCACAACTGAAAAGAGCCTGGCTCTATCCTATTTACACCTTCCCTTCAGGTATTTATGTATGTTAATAAGATTYGCCCTGAGCCTTCTCCAGGCTGAATGGTCCCAGTTCTCTCAGGCTTGCCTTATGGGAGAGATGCTCCAGTCCCTTTATTATACTAGTGGCCTTTCGTTGGAGTCTCTCCAGTATCTCCATACATTTTATGGCAGATTTCTTTTGCAAGAGTTGRCATACCTCTGGTTCCTAACTATGCATGTGTTATAGGAGAGGTATTTTATGTATAACAGGGCAACTTTGCTATTCCTAGTTTCATACTGTTGTGCTTTTACCAGAAGCATTTATTCAAATGAATCAAAAAATGTATTCTGTATGACGAAGTAGTGTGCCTGCCTCTTTAGTCTGGTTAATGTGCCATTGGTTGACTGCATTGTAGTGAAAATTGGTAATTTTTCAAAAGTCTTTGTTCGATATAAAATTAAAATACCTTACTTTGTTTGTAATGCCACTTGTATATTGAACTCCAAAACGGTTACTGAGATTGGCAAAATGTTCTGCAGGTGCTGGAAGTTAGACATGTATAATGTACTTGTGCTTTTCTCACCCTAGATGGGGAAGTTTCAGGAATACATGGTGGTTCCAATTATTGCATCAAAGCTTTGAGAATTTTGTWAACATTCCAAATTGTCCTAACAGCTTGATCGTGTGGTAGTTTCACATTGCTTACGACTGTACTGAAAGCAGCAGTATTTGACAGTTTCTGTTGAGGAATTGGACCAGTCTGGAATTTGGATGTTCTCAGTGAATTTAGTCACACCAGTTTTTTTTCTTTTCCTTGTATTGGTGCCTTGGGAATATGGAAATCAGGTATGTTCCAAGGATTATATTTTTGGTATTTGCAAGAGGCTCTGACAGTTAAAAGCATCAAAACAGTACAAATGTCTTTATTTTTAGACAGTTCACGGTTTTGTTGCAGCTAACGTATCTTGCACCTGAGGGTTTTACAAGCCAAGCTATGGCAATGGGACAGTCAAAAACCATCTTCCTGTTTTTTCTCAAAATGAAATTGTTCCCTGGATTAAGTGGAGATAAGAGAGATCTGAGGAAGGATCAAGACAATTGAAAGGAGAACAAAGCCATTTCTGCCATTCATCTAAACAAGGTTAAGGCTAAGGAGTGAAGAAAGCTTTAGAAATAAAAGCAGCTCTGCTCCTGAACTTGTTGGATAAAATAATCTTTTCTGATCCGTTTCTCTTTTCACTTTCTTTTTTTCTTTTTTTTTTTTCCAGTGGGAATATATTATTTCCTTGATTATTATTTGAAGTCCATAATTATTGTTATAAATGGTGAATATAGAAGTAATAATTTTGGATATCTCAATTACAATGAATACAGGTCTTAGTTAAAGACATAATAAATGATTCACTTTGTTTTATTAACTAATAACATAATCTTTAGCATCCCAGGCCAAACAAAATAAGTTATGAAAAATACTAAATGAGAATAGAGTAAAAGCATGCTTTTAATGGGAAGAATTTTTTTTTACAAGATGAAAATTTTAATTTACTTTTGGATGGCAGATGTTTTATTTGAACTTTAGCAATAGAAAAAATCACTTAAGAACTTTAAAGTAATTGTTTATTAAGTTGTATAACAGTTTGAATCTGAAATTTATCATAGATAGAGGTAAAATATATCAAGTGGCAGTCTTTGACCTATATATCAAAAAGTTCAGTTAATCACACTTAAATGTAGTTGTATAATAAAATGTCTCTTACACTTATAGACAGTTAATTGCAGTTATCCAAAAGCTGCTTAAACACTGAGGCTTTGATTAAGATCTGTGTCTGAATGCTTAATTACACCACTCCTAATATAGTTACAAGACAAAAATATATAAACCCCTGATGTTTCATCTGAAGAATATTATCTTTCCCTGATAACTGGTAATCTTACATGCATAAAATAAAAATTATAGACATATAAGTATTTTGGACATAATCAGCTTTTTAGTCTCAAGAGATTCAGCACCCAGAATGTGAGAGTTAAGATGATAATCCCAGAACATCCATAAGTGCACCCTCCTCTCTATCTGGAAATATTCATTTTGATTATTGTGCCATGGAGAAAGAATTAAAAGTGACTGAACTTCCCGTTTAAGTGCAGGATTAAGTTCTGACTGACTGAAGTGCCTAAGCCAAGAAAACAGGCTGAAGAGGAAGGAAAGTGACTTTTGGTACCTCAGTGAACAGCTTGAGCGGTGACTGAGAGGAGAAGCCGAACTGCAGTCATGAGCATTGTAAGAAAAGCACACCCAAGTAGGCACTAGCTAATTTCTTTCACTAACAGAATTATTTATTCTCTATTGTTTTGTGGTCATTTTCAGCCTATGCAATCCTTAGTATCTTTGTTGTGTTTATGATGCGAAGAACTACAGAGTGTTTKTTTTAGTGGCTTCTTTTATATCACTGAACTGAAGTTTAGTTACCCTAAATTTGTTACACTGCAAGTTTGGAGAAGCACAACTCTCTCTGTGTAGTTGTTTTTAAGCATCCAAACACCTGTTCGTTTAGTAAGATTTTAGGTAGATAAACCATTTCAGAAAGACAGATAGGAAATTCTCTYAGGGAAACCTAAAAATTCCAGACCAGCAGCTCTCTAGAGACCGACTTAATGGCAGTTGGTGGCAGTACCTGTTCTCACWTTTGTTATGCAGGAATAATAACTGTGACCTCTTGGAGCCATTTTTCAGGGAAGTAAAATATAATCTTATTCATCATTGTTATCAGAGGTAGTCAGCACTTACGTTCATTTCTACAATTTCTATTGAAAAGAAGAAGTTTGATTTTTGTTTTTGAAATTGCTTTTGTGTCCATTGTAAGTTGCAGAATTCCTTGACGTCAGAAAATGCTGTCTCACCTAACTGATGCCTGTTTCTGAGGCAATAGTAAGCCACTTTAGTGAAGCTGAGAATCTCATGTGAAATTGCCACTCTCCCAAACTAATCCAAGGATAAAATGACATTTTTATACTATTGTAATGGTAGGATTAAACTGCAATTAATTTTAAGACAATAAAAGAAGTTGCTTGTAGTTTATATTTTACATTAAAAACCAACTAGAAAGTAGTTATTAACTTGAAGCTACAGACACTGAGATATCCCGGTTAAATATGTGAAGCACAGAAAGCAAAATATAGAAGTCACGGCTAGTGGCAAACTTTATTCATCCATATTAAAGGTGTTTATTCTGGGAGGGAAAGACTTTGAGCATCGCTTCTTTTCGTTGTGCTTCTTTTCCCTTTCTCCTCTTTACCATCTTTCTACATTTTCCTCTCATTAGTATTACAGTGTTCTCTGAGTTGAGATACAATTCMGCACTCTGCTGAATCACAGACATGGCCACATAAAACATTTTACTGTGAGTGGAAYGAAAAGAACAGCTGCTTTTATACCACCTCTCATTTTCTGAAGCTGTTGGAGCYGAGGCTCACTAGGTGTCAGCAAAGTAGTCCAGAAAAAAAGCTTTTTCTTCCTGAGAATTAATAAAGGAAGTAGCAGGTAACAGTTAAAAGTTCATGCATGTAGCAGAAATTTTAAAGCATATTATATGGTTGTTTTAGTTCATGTTAACCTAACCTGGAAAACCAGTGTTATTGTGCTTTCCATGCCATCAGCTCTGTTTTTATTTCATTGTCAAACTGCTTTCCRTACATACAAAGTCTCATTGTGTGTCTAGGGAATAGTGACTACATGCTGCATTTCAGGCAATAAATGAGAAAGACTGTAATCTAGAAAAATGATTGCTCTGTGAACTTTTCAAAATACCCAATCTGCTCAAGCATGAAGTCTGCAGACTGTCATGAATAACTTTCTCTTCCATTTCCAGTGTGTTACTCTGTTCTGTTGTTTATTCTGAAGACGTACAGAAATTCTGCCTTTTAAAAATAATTATTATTATTCTTTCTTCTACTAATCGATAAAAATTAWGTATTTTCTCTGGCTTTCAGCTAGGTCTGACACAGAAGATAGCATCTGCCTTCACACTCAAGGGAATTGTGCTTGCCAGCCATTCAGATGTCATCTTCTGCTGGCACACTTCATTCTGGCTAATGCTGGGCTCAACAGTGGGTGTTTATTTTATTCTTTGACAAACATTAGCTGATAGATCAGCTTCCCTCAGAACCTTACCTTCCTTTTCCATTGCCTTTTAAACATTTTGGCTTACTCGTAGAGTGGTTTGCAAAGGCTTGCCTTGCCTCTCAGTGTGGAACCAAAGAGCTCAGAAAGCCTTTCTATAATMAAAAATTAGCTCTACCTAGAACTTCTGTAACACTAGCCATAGCTCATGCCTGGAGAACAAGCAGTTTTTGCTACAGGATGTGCAATAAAATGTAACTGATACAATCCACACCCAGSTTGCATAGTTGTATACATTTCAGTATATACACATTTATATGGATATGAAAAGTATGGGGCTTTGAGTTTTTAAAATAATTGGTATATGATGTTCTCTCAAATTGCTTTTTCTTCTTTATTTTTTGCAACAGATGCTTGGTATCCACGTAGAAGCAATTGATAAGTGACTTAGGGAACTGTCTGTGGAAAGTGGAGCTTATTTCTGTATTTATTTATGGGACTGATTCAGCCTCTAAGCAGGAAAGCATAGATATTGGCTTATTGAGGAGGCTGAAAAGTCCATTCTCTGTGTCTGATGAAATTTGTTGAATTAGAGATGAGCATTGCTATAAGGCAAGAAGTAATGACCTCTGAGGCTCAAGAAAGAGTATCAATAAAAATGTGGTGGCTGAATCTAAGGCTATGAAGTATTAAATATATGAGATTGCTGTTTAATATTAAGCTACTGYAAATGTTCGGGAGAATACAGCCTCTAAAGAAGTAAAGCACTGAATTTAATTATTATTACCTTTATGTATATCCTGGTATTTATGGATTTAAATTTACTTTTGAAGAGACAGTTTTGAAGATAGTGCTGAACMAGACTACTGCAATGTTTAACTTCTGCTGCCTTAGAGGGAACTGCCCTATTTAAAAGCTGTGGCTCACAAACACTCTTTTGTTAGTGGACTAATGTACATAGGACAGAGAACAACTTTTGCCTTTTCCGTATCTGGAACATTTGTTCGGAAACGAAAGAAACCCAAGATGCAAAAATTACTTTGATGGTAATTCAGTAAAGAAGAAATATGGATTTTCTGTTTACATAAGTTTATAATGCTTTAAACATCTTTTTTTTTTAACATGGGAAGAGAGYTTATTATTTATTTCAACAGAAAAAGTATCCATGCTAAAAATAACCAATATAGTATGAAAAATAAGTAATGTAATTTTTCAGAATGTAAAAATGGTGTGAGCATCACTGTCAATAGTACAAGAGAGGGAATCTTCTATGTCGTAAACTGGGAATGAATAAGTGTGTGGGTAAGAACTGTAGCAATTCTTATAAATTCATGGCTTTAGGTGTGCATAGTGATACAGGAATAATAATAGTAAGAATAGTGATACAGGAATAATAATAATAGTAAGAATAATAATAATAGTAATAATAATRATAATCCACCTGGATAATTTTTCAAGAATAGTATTTAAATATCCTGAAATCCACAATACCTGACTGCATGCTTGCTTGCTTGCTCAGAAACTTGTGCTAAGAACAGGTACATTTTCATGTTATGTAAGCTTTTGATGAAGTTAATTCTTTTCTCAGATTGGATGTTAGTGTATGGACACTTCCTGCTTTATACTTAACGAGTAAGATCAAGTAGCTCTATGCAGCCTGTTGCATTCTGAGGAGTGGATCCTGCACAGTAGGTGAATCAAGTGCACCTACTGTGAGGATCCTTCAGATTATTCTCCATGAGATTTTAATGAAGCGTGCTAGGACGAAGATCATTAATAGTCTTGGAAATCTCTCAAGTGCTGTATATARCACAATGTTTCTTGTGGCCTATAGTAGGGTTTTGCTGCATGAGTTAGGTTTCAAATCATGTTAGCACTGGTTATTTCATAACAAAGGGGTTATTTTAAATCTAGCATTGATGCAAGTGCCCTGAATAATAGCAGTGACAGTGCAATTGCTTTATCTTTTCATAGTTAACTTTGGAACACCAAATGTTCATATGGAACACCATATGAAGTAATTTCTAATATTGTAAGAAATGTTCTAGGGCTTATTGTAGAAGTCTGAAATCGATTTTGCTGGCAAATGGAAAAAACCCAGCAGATTGCAGGTGTAGCATGATTGCTACGTGATGTCTATTTGGCTGTYGATGCATAGAAACACTGTGGTGTCAGAGTTAATATCATTAATTATAGAGAAGCTGCRGGAGTTCTCAAGCAAGAGAGCAGCTGTCACTGAGATCAGCCGKACCAAGGTAGAGAAGTTTCTGGGGACCCACAGGTTCAGTTCATTGCTGCACGAGTTCTGTGAAGCAGTTAATCTTTGGTTTCAGGAATATGATGAACATAGGGACATCCCATACAAAACGTGTTGTGTTTTTTTTTGAGGTGACAAGCTTTCCCTCATCTCCCAAGGCTTTTGTGCTTTCAAAGGTACCCCATTTCGGTTTCATGAGTGTAACTTTGTAGMAAGTAGGCTTTGAAAAAAGAGGGAAAATCTCACTGAAGATAAACTTAAACTGGCTGCAATAGAGAGTCATATAGTTTTGACTTGCTTTAAATAACCTTGATTTTTTTTAATTGGTTCACCTTTAATTTTGTATGTAAAATATGTCTTAAATGCTGCATGTTCTGACTTCCTGAGCTCTTTAARTTTGTTTTGCTACCACACCTAAATGGTCATAATGGAGAATTACAATTGTAGAACAAAATTTTTTGAGTTGTGTTCCAAGTATACCTCTGCTCATACAAGCATTTATTTAGGTGAATTAAGAGTGTGGTTCAGGCCTTTGCTGCTATTTCTTTGAGTTTTGGGRAAAAAAAAAGGCATAAAAGAGTTTTTTAAAAATAAGCTAGATAATTAGGGCAGAACTGCCTTAATATTGCAGATTGCTTCCCTGGGATAATAAAAGTTGTTGACTTGATTTTTTTAGATACTCCCCTGACCCAAAAAAGAAAAAAAATAAAGGAAAAAGAGGTCAGAAAAACCATGCATACCTTTGAATGTAGCAGAATTTTCTGGAAAAAAAGAAAAATCAAAAGTTGCTTGCGCTGAAGATGCTGGCCTGAAAAGTTTCTCCTTTTGAAACTATTTGATTTAAAAACCTTTGGGTACATTGTTGATTTGCATACAGTTTGTTTACTATCACAGAATATCCTTAGTTGGAAGGCACCTGCAAGGATCATCAAAGTCCAACCCCTGGCCCTACACAGGACACCCCAAGAGTCACTCCATGTTCCTGAGAGCATTGCCCAAACTTTTCTTGAACTCTGTCAGGCTTGGTGCTGTGACCACTTCCCTGGGGAGCCTGTTCCAGTGCCCAGCCACCCTCTGGTGAAGAACCTTTTCATGATATTCAACCTAAACCTCCCCTGACACAACTTCAGGCCATTCCCCTGGGTCTGTTCCTCCTCTTCTCCTTGTAAGGAAGCTGTAGACTGCAATGAGGTCTCCCCGCAGTCTCCTCTTCTCCAGGCTGAACAGACCAAGTGACCTCAGCCGCTCCTCATACGGCTTCTTCTGCAGACTCTTCACCCTCCTCATGGCCCTCCTTTGGACCTTTCTAATAGGTCAATGTCTTTCTTATATTGTGGCACTCAAAACTGTCCMCAGCACTCGAGCTCAGGCCGCCTCAGTGCAGAGCAGAGCGGGAAAATCCCCTCCCTTGCCCGGCTGGCGATGCTGTGCCTGATGCCCCCCAGGACATGGTTGGCCCTCCTGGCTGCCAGGGCACTGCTGACCCATGTTCAACTTGCCATCGACCAGGACCACCAGGTCCCTTTCTGTGGCGCTGCTTTCCAGCCTCTCGTTCTCAGTCTGTACACACAACCAGGGTTGTCCCGTCCCAGGGGCAGAATCCAGCACTTTGCCTTGTTAAACTTCACACAGTTGGTGATTGCCCAGCTCTTTAGTCTGTCAAGGTCTCTCTGTGAGGCGTCTCTACCTTCGAGGGAGTCCACAGCTCCTCCCAGCTTAGTATCATCGGCAAACTTACTTAGTATACCTTTGAGTATGATATCTTGTTTTTAAACCAAAGTGTCAGTCAGTCCATGTTTCTACCACCACCCTTTCTTTAGTGACAATAATATAAATGAGTGCGATAGGAAATATAGTAACAGAAACAGAGAAAGTGTGAATGATTTTATGGCTGTTATGTAAAAAAAAAGGAAAAAAGACAACTCCCTTGATATAACCTCTCTTGAATGTGTTCTTAAAGGCACGTGCTGAAGAGTTTATAGAAATGAAAGTACTTGTAATACGTTTGAAAATGGATGATACTTACAGTGAGGCTGTATGCAGGTATGCATCTTGTGTTTTCCGGGGATACATAAAAACAAGTCCAACCTCTGTCTTGGGTAGTCTCTAATGGAGTGATATGTACCTGAATACATAAAAAAGTATATGGTTTTCAAATCAGTCTACTACAGCTTAGCTTCAGCTTATCTTTGAGAGGCATATAATGCTACTGTACTGGCTGATAGGAAATTTTATAGGCACTGTCAATTTAACTGAAGAAAACCTGCAAGATAGAATTGTTCTTTAGCTATTTTTAATGAAAATTAAAAGCGGCATTAAGAAATGTGAAGCAGTTAGTGCAGTACTTAAAATGATTATATCTCGAATGGACACAAGCTAGCTTTATGGTGTAAACCATAGTGTCTTGAATGTTATGTGGTGAAAGTTACAATTAACAGAGGGAAATTTGTGTTTTATTTAAAGAAGATGTACTTGTTCCTTAAGAAGCACTGCATAGGATGATAACACATTGTAGGAGAATAGAGAAATTGAGTGCAGCTGACCACAGAAGACATGAGGAATGTTGAGTAGAAACTGCTTGTTGGAGTGTATGCAGGCTACAGAGCAAGTTTTAAGATTGATAGAAGTTCTCTGAACTATCTTGCCTGAGAAAGCAATGTAGCAATCAAACACATTTCTTTCCAGCTGATGCCACTTATAAGGGGAACATAAGTCATAGCTGATAGCAAAATTTATTTGATATTTCATGCAGATTGCTATTTTTGCAATTGCTGATGTCTTGGCCAAATTTTTACTGTTGAGATGTAACTGTGGTTTACATGTGTAATGCAGGGTTGTCAGGGCTATTATTAGTATTTGTGGATAATTTAGTCTTCAGGTTTCCTCTGACTTTTCCAGTATGCTGACTGGAGAGTCTTTATTCACAATGGTTTCTTGTGACTTCTTGAGGGTGAGAAAAATTTCCTTGGGGTCCTGCTTCCTTGTAAGATGCCCTGGCCATGTGCAGGAGGACAACGGTATCAGCGGAGAGTGGAACAGCTGAGAATGTCAAGAAAGGGAAGACAAAAGACTAGGGAATAAAGCCAAGACTGGCATATGGAAGAGGTAGAGGACAACATAAGGAAAATCCAGGATATGGTTAAAAGCAGGTGGCAGTAGGGGAAGAAGGAAGAGATATGAGCTCATCGGGGAACAAGAGTTTAAGGCTTGAAAAGAGGGAAGAAGATAGCTAACAAATGAGGCAGGGGGAGAAATGAGGTAACCAAATCAGCCTAGGAGCCTAGAAATAAGATCAGCCTTTTGCAACAGCTGTAGGGTTCTTTTGCAAGGCCTGTCTTTGCACCAATGATTCCTGTACCTTGATACTAATTTATAGGAAGAAGAATGGAAGTGAAACTTAGCAGTTACAAGTGTATTCCCCCATATGTTGGCATTACTACGAAATTCCCTAAAGATAATTTCTGGGCAGTTAATTACCCTGAAGTGTTTGCGGCTGTTCTGTAGTCTTAATTGGAAGCCARTAATGAGCTCTGTGTCTCTTTCTTTCTTTCAGACAACCTATCCCTGGCCAGTTTCCCAATCTGTTATCAACATTAAGCTTTACAATGTTAAGTTTTTTTTAAAAATAAATAGTTTTAAACATTTTTATACAAATGATGTATTTATTCTTTCCATGAAAACTGCTTTTTTTTTTTTTCTAGAATCTCTTTTGCTGAAATGATAAAACCCTTAGCAGTGAAATGACCAAATGTTGGCATTTAAAATGTTTCTGTGGATTTCCTTTTGTTCCTGTTGTTTCTATGGAGTAGTCACTGTTGCTATGTACTTTTTCTCTTTGTGTTTGCCAGAACATGACTAGCTGGGTCAACACGCTCATGGTGTTAGTGGGGAGTAACATAATTGCTGCTTGATTAGAGGAGGTATTTTAGAAACAGATTTCTGAGATGGAAAAATCCCTAAAATATTTAAATTTCCCTAGCAATGGCATAATCATGAGTAATTAGCTAAACAAGCCATGGTTAATTGTGATCAGGTAACAACCTTTATATTGGAAAAAAAAGGCAGGGATGGAAGTAAATCTAAACAATATTTGATATTGTGGTATCCTGAACTTTGCTGTTACTAAGTGTGCACTTATGCATATCAATCTAAAATCTCTAGCGCAATGGAGCAGTGATCCTTTAATTATTTTAATCAATATTATACAGTCAGACAGGTTAAGTAGCTACCTGTCAAAGCTGACTAAACTTGACTGAAAGAACCTCCTTTCAGTCTGTGTTCTCATGGGTGCGCTCAGACGGATGCACTTTCACCTAAAAGGCGTGCAGATGCCTGACAGCAAGCTTTTGGGAAGTGTTTTGAGTAATGAAAATTTTAACAGTTAATGGGCTGTTTTTCAAAGATGTGAGAGAAAGCGAAATAAAGAATGCATCACCAGCAAAACCTGGCATGTTATGTCCTCTTGTCCCACTTTCTGTGTTATATTTGACTACTGAATTTTGGCCACATGCATTGCCTTTTATCTTTCTGGGAAATGTTGAATGTAACTTATAAACAAAACAGAAATATTGTGCTTCTAGGTTTTTCCTTCACGGGCTGCAGAATTTCCAAGTCAGTCAGATCCTACAGCCTTGCAGTTTAGAATGTGCTTCAACGTGAAACTGAATTTCGTCATCTTGAATATCATGCTGATGGAGAAAGTGCCTCAAGAAAATTCCTAATGGAAGCAAGACAGAATGTAGTACAGAGATGAAGCTGCTCAAAGGTGAGAGGAGCTGATTTGCAGCATCAAGTGCTGCCGTGGCTGAATTCTGACCCCCACACAGGCACAGTTTCAGCCTGGTGAAACCTCAGGGATGCCAAGAATTTCCTGCCAGCATAAAAAACAAACACTTCTAGTGTTCATTTTAATGAAGGCTTCTGCATATACAGATTTGCCTCTGAATTACCAGAGATCACCATTTCTGAAGAGAAGACATAAAATAAAAATGTAGTTCCTCAGTGCAGGAAATAGAGGTTTGAAAGCATGTCCGAGAAGAGTGCTCATAGCCCAGAATTTTAGCCCCAGTTTTACTTATACAGCTGTTTGCACAAGGTTTTACAATAGAAATGACTGTGTATGATCAACTAGGGTTGAGGAGTATCAGCAAAGGAGTTGAAACAAATGCTCACTGCCAGCCTTGCCAGTGTGCCATCCTGTGCCATCCTGTGCCAAATGTATAATGAACTTCTGGCGATACAGTGGCCACATAGTACTGAGATCATGGGCATCTGAGGATCCTTATTAAACTGTGAATACTCCACATCCACTGTTTATTGTAGCCCATTTGCTTTAGGCTTAGAAGCTCATTAAAAAGCTACAATGTGACCTTTAGAATTTTGAGAGGTATAATTTGCTACATAAGCTTCAACATTTTGACAGATTTTCTCAAATGAGTTCTAAGCTTGGAAGAAACTGTGATATGGACAAGCCTGTAATGATGCATGTTGAAAAATGTGTGGCTAGAAGCAGGTTTAAAAATGTGCTATAGTTTTATAGACCTAGTAAATACAAAGAGTTTCTAGCTCCTATAAACCAAGAGATGGCAGATAATTATTKAGAAAGTTAGAAAAATCTATGAAGATACAGCTTAACTGAAATTCTGCCTCAAGTGGGACCCTCACCATGTATGATAACTGGAATAATTGGACACACTGTGAAAAGAAGTGTGTATACACTAACCATGAAGGCACCTCAGCATTAATCAGAAAAACTAAAACCACTGTCAAGGCACAATAATATTTTGAYGAGGAGTGCTTCAGAAAATACTTGAAAAGAATAGAAATGCACAAGCCATGAGAGAAATTCTGAACTGACAATACAGAAGCTACAGCTAGGTCAGCAAAGGCCTTCTACTGTTACCTGTAATGTTACCTTTTGGAAACAGCAGTGTCCTGGTAAGAGTGAAAATGGAAGATTTATGTGCCTTTATTCAGAGTGATGGTAATTAAAATGGAGRCTCACATACCATTCTTGATGACAAAGAGATTATTTGCTTTACACAATGTCTTTGCTCATGGTTGAGATAGCCAGCCTTCATACGCCTGGTTCATGATATTATCTTTGGTGGAGTTCACTTCAGTCCTACTTTTTGCTAGCAATATCACCGTTACTGATTTAGTACTGAACACAGATTTTTTGTTTTGTCTTCCCCCCAACCCCAACGTCACTAGGCATCATAAATTGTCACTACATATTATTTCATACTTGCTGTGTCCTTGCCCGCTGATGGGATACTAGTCCAGCTTCTCCTCTATGAGCTATGGATAATTCATGTCCAYCTAATGAAAACGCATTTCTGAGATCACCTGAACACTGGTAGAAAGTCTTGCCTTCATTAAAATTTCTCTTTTGAATGGAAAATAGAAGGAGAAATTGGGGAAAGAAACTGGCATGTAGTGATCATTAGAAGCAGCTTTTAAGGGAAAGAAAATTAGCATCAAATTTCACTTTCACAGACATTAAGTCTTCTTGCTGATGTATCCTTATGTTGTGAACRGGATCAAATACATCACTGATGATGTTTTGTGGTAAGATGGTGAATAATAGAAAGCTGCTGGATGAAACTTGATTAAAATTAAGTTAATGAGTTGGTTCATTTGGGTCAACAAAATTTTGACCTTTGAGTTGAGAAACAGAAAAGGAAAGGAGCTGCTGTGAGTTGAAGAGTTGGCACAGTCATACAATCAGTTAGATAACTCCATCTTTAATCTTAAGAAACACAAAGAACTCCTAAAGTGCTGGTAGAGTCAATGTTTGGCAGCAACTGTTTCTCAAAATTAACACCACTAGAGGCTTCCCTTACCTAGGATTTACAGAGCTGTAAATAAATAAAATATATTTATTTATATATAATTATATAAAATTATAATAGCTGAAGATTAAGCCAGTACAAATTTAAACCTAAAAATTCTTAAATAAAAAGATTATTTTGCTCTCTATTYAGGGTCAGAACAACACAAATAAATTTTCATTTGAGGATCTTTGTAACAGAAGCAAGTTGAAGGTATATTTTGACAAGACAGCTACTGCAGAAGTAGGGTTATGAGTAAGAAACGACAACATGGAGGGAAGCCATGCAATGAAGTCAAGTTTTGGATAGAGATGTGAGTAGCACATCCTCTTATCTGGACTAAGATGCCCATGCTCCTAATGACTAGAAAGACATCTGAATGCCAAGGTTGTAAGCAAATGAAGTTTTAATCTCAACTGATCCTGCAATTTTATGGGTGTTCTCTTTATTTTAAATTGTTTCACCTGAAAAGACAGCAAAAGAGACAGGGCAAAAGGTATATAATGTGAATCTGTTTGTGAAAGTACATAGTCTCATGCAACATAAAATTTTTATCTATGTACATTAGGAAGACTTACCAGACAGAAGCTGTGCCTGAGGAATCAGAAGCACATTGTTTGATGTTCCTGAAAACTTTTCTTTATGAAGCCCTAGTGCAATTTGAGGGGAAGAGGTATGCAGTTACTCTTAGAAATAAAGACATTGTGTGTACATTTTGTTCYTTATGCCTTAAAATGTCACAGGGAATGAAGTGTGTGGGGAAAGCTAGTGTTGCAATGCTGCACTTTAACATTATATAGTGAAACTATCAGTGTATAGCATTCCTCCMTACCTCCCTTCAATTCTTTTGGGATATTTGAGAAATACAGCTGGTGGATTTTTCCCCTTGGACGTGTCTGTTTTTTGGAAATGTAACAGTGTGAAAAAAAGCTTGAATTCTTTCTGAAAGTACACCAGATGATTTTTAGTATAAATCTTTTTCCCATTCAGAGTACTTTAGGAATATTAACATTTCTTTTCCATCACCGGCAATGTAGACTTGTCTAGCAAGGATTAGGGATAACATGGGAATTTCTAACTTTCTGACAATTCAGCAATGAACATGAATGAAAATATCTGTTGGTTCCCTATCCACTTATCCTATCTGTAAGATTACTTTGCAGCTAAGAAATACCTCCCTCCCCAGCATTCTTCCCATCCCCAGCCATCTGGAAGATGGAGAAATCGTGATGGTTGCACTGATAGCCGGGCGGGGCTACAGGTTTATAGTTTTAATGTTCCATGCAAGGGCTTTAAGCATATCACCGTTGTGTATTTCCTTACAGAGAGGGAGTAATGTTCTTTTGTGTTTTATTTTGCTAACRATTTGTGGAGCCATTTGAAACCTCTGGAGACAAAGGCTTAGAAGATGTCCCACTGTCATGTAGTATGGTAGCAAGAATTTAAATGTTAGGAATTCCTGCAGCATCACCAAAGAACAAGTATGTCTTTGGATCTATGTTACTTGGAATCCTATTCCCCTTTTATCACATGAAAATGGGATTGCCTCTGGTTGCCCTAATATATCATTGCTGGACAGAAATGCTGATTACGTTACCATGTCATATGATAACAGCTTTGACAGATAATAGACTACTTTTCCTTATTTTCTGAAGGGGCTGGTGAAAGTGTCATGGAATTGTCCTGAACTGTGCTTTACATGCTGTAGAACCATAACGATAATACTGTTCATGAGTCTGTTGRTTTATTTTCAACAGTTTAGAGATTTACTCATTCTTTAGATGTTTCTGTATTGATGGAAAACAATGCAATGAGTATTTATGGACAACATTGGATGAAGCAGGGTGAGGAAGGAAAAAGGATAAGGCCAGATTCTATTCTAYGTGAATGTTCCATCTAACAAATCCAAGAGAGAAAAAAGTTTTTACTGAATGTATAGATTAAAAATCTATGTAAACTTACTGGTCAACTCAGAAATATACTTATTTTTTGTAGATAATGAAAATACTGCTTATCAATGCAGTTTTCGTAAGTACCTTAAAATACGAGTTGTAGGATCGAGATTTTTTTTTGCCAGGTTTCCTTTTGATTTGTTTTGTTCTAAAAAATAAAGAATCTGGTCAGGAGCAATCATGCAGAGCAATCCATATATCACCACTGTCTGGTGAAGTCATCCTTCTGTGTGAGGGCTGCTGGCAGTGTTGTAGTATTTGTAAATTTATGCTCTTAAAAAGTTAACTGGTGTCCAAATTCAGTTCAGATTGCGATGTGCTGGTTAGTTATCAGACTAAAAATCTTTGTTTATGACTTGCAGCCAAGTCTAACAGGGGAGTGAAGATAAAAATTTATTGTGTCACTAGTTACTCAATCTATTTAAATTTCTACAGCTTCTACTCCTGGTTGAGTGGACTATGTATTTAGCAGCTTCAAGAAATTCCTTTGCTGACAACCAGACRTTAAACATGTGGGACCAGTATCTGAGGAGCTTACAGGTAAAAAGGAGGTTGTGCATCTTTTGTGCTTAACTTACCCASCAGCAGGAGAGTACAGCGCTCTGTCACCCCATTTTCTCAGCTTCCCCAGCAGTGTGCTGTTGACTTCCAAGCCCTAATCCTCTGCTGACAGAGGCACAGAACCTGTGCCAGAAGAATATAAAATGACATAATGAGATTGTGGCATAATGTGTGAGGACAAGAGCCTGGAAATAGGACTCCTTCAGCCTTCTTAGCTGTTGAAGTTCCCCTCTCCTATAAGTTTCTGATAATGTTATATCACGTGCATGCATAAATAGTTTGGCAACAGGAAAAGAGTCAATATTTTAGGAAGTAAATGATGTTACTTTCCTAGGTCTGTGCCAGAATATATAAAAAGCATGTTACATATTAAAAGCTGCTTCTTTCTGCACCACAAATGTCTTCTTGGTCACTGTCTTTATCCTCCAAAAACCTATGTGAAGTAATAAAGCTTTAATACAAAATACAGGAAGAAACAAAGGAACACTGAAGATGACTGCCTCTGCAGTAAAGCRTGATTAGTGTAGTGGATGGTGTATGACCCAAGACCTGAGCCACTACGCAATACAATTAGACTATTGAGCAAATTCAKAGTGGCTAGAGTTTTACCAGGTGAAGTGTTATCCTACTACTTACTTAAAAAAAAAAAGATGTTTTTACTTGTCTGTCTTTTTATATATATTTATTTTGTATTTCACATATATAAAATTTTCTCCATTGTATGAGCTCTTTAGACTTAGGATGAAAGGTAGAGAAGAGCCACCCTATTAATCTGCATTGACACATTAATGATAGCAATAGAAGTAGAGCAGATAAGGCTTGGATACAAACCCTAAATTCTTTGCTGCATATCTCGARATAGTTGTGCTACAGGAAAAATCAAATCCAAATTTTAATCAAGCAGAATGATCTAACCAACCAAATGCCCACTGTGAGTGGGCAAGCGGAAACTAGGCAGTCTGACAGAGTTGAAACCAGGCATATTTGAGGCTCTGGAAAGGAAAGGAGAGTGAAATGACAGGATTTCAGTTATTGAGATGTCAGTAACAGCCCTATTTAATTAAATGGCCAAGCTGGAATGCTATATATTATGAAMGAAAAGTGTTTGTGGAAGAGATAGAAGGTTTTAAAGCAAGCTGGAGTACTATGCAAATTAAAGAACCTGCAGAGACTGTGAAATAAAAGGTTTCAGTGTTTATGGCTGTTTCTCACCCAAATGATTCCTGTTACAGTGAGGGACTGTTGAGAGGGCAGAGGAAAGGAGCAAATAAAGCAAAGACTTTAGGAAATAGTATCTTAAGTTTAAGAACCTTTGACTGATTTTAACTAAATTTAAAGATGCAGAAGTAGTCATTTGAGGGAATTATCCTCAAGAGGAATACACCAGAATTTCAAGCTCAAAGTYAGAAAAGTTTGTGTAGTACTTCCTTAGTATGACTTGTTTAATTTATTCAAACAAGGTGCTTAATTATCTGGAGAAAAATGTGCTATCATTTAGTTAACACAGATAGGATGCTTCATAAATCCTTTCAAGCAACGTTTTCTATGCAACAGAATTAATTACTATCCTTTTATTTAAAAATATTTCCATTATCAAAAAAATATTAAACATAACTGTGCTTGAAAGAGATATATTTCAACAATAGTAGGAAAGATTAAAATGTGATGAATATGAAAGCAATTTGACAAAAAGTTCTCTAAACTGATAAATTTCAGGCTGATGCTGATCCTTTTTCTTCATTTCCACTTGTCCTTGAAAAAGATGAAGTTGCTGTATTAATTCATCACCTAGTTTTTTCAGATTGATTAGGTAATAACAACTTTGGATCCTACTGGTGCATTGTTTAGACTATCTGTAAATAAGTAATTCATCTCACTTGAGGGCTTCTCTTTCTGGTTTAGTAAATGAATACTGGCAGAAACAGTACAGTGTTTCAAAGCACAAGATTTTAATCAGAACTGGGATGCTGATACTATCTAGAAAGGGTTTAATTATAGCATGTTGAGATGATTTAATTTTGGTTGCATGTTGCACAACAAAAGTGGTTCCTTATAGAGTCATAATAGCAGGATGGTTTAGTTCACCCAGGCAAAGGTTTCACAGCTGTAGCTTGAGGAAAGAAAGAGGTTGAACATTGGATTGTTACTGTAATAAGGCTGGATTTAAAARCTTCTCCAATATAGGCACTTACTCCTGTCTCCATATCTTGCTGCTATCATYCACATGCATGATACAAACACTTCACAGGCTTCCCCATCTTGACAATAATCTTTTGCCCATATCTTTTGGAGATTTACTGAAAAACAGAAACACAAATAACACAAATTACTTTTTTTAAAAAAAAWTTTATAGAGATAGTAGCAATAAGTATAGAATGAGACATTTATGACTGACATAGTGGTAGAGTTTAGMGATATACAGGCCTGCCATGATAGCAGAGACCTTAAGAAGGGGGACAACCAAGCTCGGTACAGAGGAGTACGGAGTGGTGATGATAAGACACAGGGCGTAGACTGGCACTGCTTATGGCTGCAGCCAACTTACCAGTGGTCAGCTAAAACAATGCAGACCTGCAGCTGGACAAAATGTCTCTGAAGGGTGGCAAAGAGAACAAAGTAATAGCAATGTACAATGTAGTTATTATGAGTGTAACATGGAGTTGCAGACCAGTAAGGAAAAAAGATGTAAAAAAAGTCTTAATAAACACACAGAAGTGACTCTAAATGGATTCTAGATAAGGAGGAAGTAATCATATTTGTGTAAGAGATCAAAATGATAATACTACCTGTGAAGCGTACCAGATGTTGCCATCTAGCCATGCACTCCCCAACCCCAACTAGACTGAAGCGTTCAACTTTAGAACCCAGAGAAACAGTGGAAGGGTGAGCATAACTCTAGGAAAAGAGTGGAAACTGTAAGTTGTAATCTCAATCAAGTGATTTTGGAAGTTATGAAGRTGTGCTATTGTATTTAATTTCAAGGAACACTGATTACATACAAGTCCTCTTTGGTACAGCAATCTGCTGGAGGAAAAACCAGCATGAAGGAAACAAGCCACTCTATTCCTCAAGAAAGCTTTGGCTTGAGCAGGATTCTACATATAGGGGTAAAAATTCCATTTCCTCTTAATTTTGGTGCTATTGTCTTTTGTACTGTAAGTCGTTCAATGCTGTAACTGGCTGCTCTTCCACCTTTGAGTGTCTCTGTAAAGATAACTGCTAAAACTCACTTTCATTGTTCTTGAGGGCTGGAATTCTTTTTCAGCACTAAGTGCTAGTAAGGGAGCAAAAATATCTTGAAGCACTTGTAAAAGGAAGCAGTTTCTGACTGCTCCTTACTTCCAAACACTGTGGAAACAGTGGTATCTGCACAGTAGCAGCAGCCTCGTTTTTTTGAGACTTCATAAATTTCCATGCTTTATACTAGTGTTGTCATTAAACATGAGGAAGAAGGGAGTGATCCTTTTTTATTTTATTTTATTTTATTTTTAAAAGTGCTCTTGTGTTTCAGATTACAGATGCAATAGTATTTTCTTCACTTAACTTGTTCAGCCAGTGAGTTCTAGGAAGAGCAAACCTTAACACCAAACAAAAGGCAGGGTGAAAAATCATTACTGTCACTGTAATGTACTGTCAGAACATATTGGTGATAAATTCTGTTGATGTCCCATCTGGAAAAGTAAATTTTGGCATGTTCTACTAAATAAGTTTGTGCTGATTCTGGCTGGGGTACAGTCAATTTTCTTCAAAGTAGCTAGTATGGGGCTATGTTCTGGATTTGTGCTGAACACATTGATAACAGAGATGTTTTTTTTATTGCTGAGCAGGGCTTACACAGAGCCAAAGCCTTTTCTGCTTTTCATACTGCCATGCTGGTGAGGGAGCTGGGGATGCATGGGAAGCTGGGAAGAGACACAGCTGGGACAGATGATTCTAACTGACCAAAGGGATATTCCATACCATATGACATAATTTTGGAGGGATGACCTTTGTCTTCCCAAGTCACTGTTATGTCWGATGGGGCCCTGCTCTCCTCGAGACAGCTGAACACCTGTCTGGCCATGAGAAGTAGTGAATTAATTCATTTTTTTTTTGTTTTGATTGTGAGCACAGCTTTTGCTTTTCCTATTAATTTGTCTGTATCTCAACCCATGAGTTTCTTATATTTTACCCTTTCAATTTCTTCCTGATCCTGCTGTGGGGGAGTGGGCCAGTGRCTGTGCGGTGCTCGGTTGCTGGCTGGGGTTAAACCATGACAATGTTTCACTGATGACATGAAGCCATCTGCACACTTGTACATATGTGAAGTCACTGTAAAACAGAGTAAGTCGAMTAAGGTGAATTAATTCCGAAATTCATATGGGATAATTAGACAATTTTTATCACTCATAAGTGAGCAGCGAGGGGAAAGCAAGTATCATCTCCTTTGGAGAGGATAGGGAGCATTTTAATTAAAACAATAAACTTCACAGTATAGATTGGAGATAGCACTTTAACATACTAATACCTAAGTGTGAAGGCTGCACAATAATTTAAAGGTGGCAGTTTCGATTTAGTATAACTCTTTGCACAAAGAGATAGTGAAGAGAGTAATCAATTATCTAGTGCTAAGGGTTACCAAACAAGGCTGAAGTGACAGCAAAAGGCAATGAATGCACAGTGGAAAAGGCAAGTTTGCAAATTTAAAGGCTTAGATGCAAGAGCAACAAGCTAAGTGAGTAATGGTGCATGCAGTAACGAAAATCAGATGCTGCTGACATAATGCCTCTTGCTGTTTGTGCCACTGAGCATTGATACAGATGCTGAGTGCTTATTTGTGATGATGGCCTCAATGGCCACTAGGAAGAAGGGAAGGTTTGGTGTAGTTACCTTGCTCTTTATAACATGTGCATTGCATATGCTTTATAACACATGCATTGAGCTATCATGAACATCACTAATTGTTAAATCAGTAGTGAGATAGGGATTTAAGAAAGCTGGTGATTATTGCTGTGATTGAGTATCAAATGCAGTGGTTGAATAGGTGCCATGTAKGTGAGAGGCTACGTGAGTGTTTATACTAAAAAATTGGAAATAGCTACATAAATTTCTTTTTTAGYACAAGGTTGTTGAAAGCATGCTATCTTTCTTGTAGACTAATCACAGAAAACCCTTCATTGGAATAGTAGCAAAAAAAAAAAATGGCTTAATCTTGCTTACATTTCTCTGAGGCAGAAGAAAGCAAGTGAAGGGTGGAAGAAAGAATGAAATGATTTGTGCATTTTAAATCAGGGCAGAGTGTGAGGAAATAGTCCTTGCAAGTTGGCTTTACTCTTCAGTAGYCTACTGCTCTTCCTCACATATTGATGCTTTGATTTCATCAGAGCTGGCTTCTATTTGCTTGTCTTTTGCAAGGTTACATCCTTTGGCTTTTCAGCACCAGTAGATTATGAAGAAAACAGCATGACTAGGATAAAAGCAGGTGGTATGTATTTGTTTCTAGGACAGACATAGTTGCATGGTAGAGATTCTGAAGAAGAGAAGCAAGAGGATTTTGCGAGCTTTCTGCATCAAGAAGGAGCTGTTATATATGGAGGGTATATATGCTTGAGTCTCACCAGTGGCTGMTGTCACTACCCCACAAGATGGGACGGGGGCTGAATTTCTGATGATTTGTATTATGCAGATTTATAGAAAAAGTATGGAGGCTCATGTGGTTCTGAGAGCTGCACCATCACTTCAGGTGGACAGAGGTATAATCAGTTACAATTGGAAAGAGCAACCAACAATAAAGAATGAGCATCTTCATTCCATATTAATAAAACATACTAAAATGGGAGAGCATGCTATGTATTGAAGAAATTGCTTACACGGCTTTAACAGGCACAATATTGTCTACAGAGTCATGTGGAGCTCCATTTCAAGATTCATTAACCTCAGAGCTTACATATATCTAGTTCAACAAGCTAACCTAAGTGGGTGAAATCCCTCTATAAGCATTAAGCTCCTGATTTAACATTTCTGCTCATAGCACAGGTGCATGTTCACACATCCAGAACACCCAGGCTGCTTTAAATAGCCTATCTTTCAATCAGAAGTTAAGAAATTCTGCATCTGTCATTTGGTTGTATTGTAGAAGTTAAAGAAAAATACTTGTGTCCGTATCAAGGGTGTTATGCTTTTGAATGTTGTGGAGATTATCCTGTTGTATTGCTTCTACACACTGTTGCAGAAGAAAAGTAGCTTTAGCTGAGGCTTAAGCAAAAATCTTTCATTCCCCCAAAGAACAGAGTATATGTTTAGTTAGACCTTTTAAAAAATGACATATTGACTCTGTGCATGTCGTGTAGCACTAAAAATGAGGCATATATGTTTTAAAATGAAATCCAAACATTAGAGTTCAAAATAAAAAGAAATTATAATTCCCTAATTGGCTGTCTATAAACAGAAAAGAAATGGGAAGTACTAAATATTTTTAAATTATGTAGCTAGCAATAAACAATTGAGGAAAAAGGTCCRTGCTTTGCACTATTTCTTGCAGTTATATTAGCTCTTCAGTCTTACTGTCTTTCATCAAAGTGTTGTTTTTATTCATATACAGATGTGGGTGTCTCAGAACATGTGTCCAACACAAAGAGTATGGTGGTTGGATAAATGTTATGTTAGAGAGCTAAATCTAGGGAAKTAATTCCAATTTTCTGTTAGCTTGGATAACCATTGCTTACGCCAATGTAGGTAATTTCTGAGGATGAAGAACTTGCTTGAATTTTTTTACCACCACTGATAATGATACCAATAACAAGGCAAAGGTTTAAAACGGGAAACAAAGCAAGAGTATAAGCTGAAGCCAGGCAGATATAGACGGGTAATGAATGTTGCTTAATTTTCTGGGGGCAAAGTTCAAGAAGTTTGACTTGTGGTGTGTTAACAGCAAGAAACTTGACTCTTGCTTGGCCTCAAACAGAGGCTGCATTCAGTGTCCAAGTGTACGGTTCTGTGCTGAGATAACCTGAACTGGCACTGTGATCCAAATATCCAGCTTTTGCATGACAGAAGATCTTGAATCTGTTTTGAAATCATGCTTATCAGTGGGACATTTAAAGTATTTTCTATGGCTCTGTACTGCAAAAAGTATCTTGCTACCTTACAATTTTTTTCATTCAAGTTTGACAAAGTTCCTCTTTCTGGAAATCAGTAGGAAAACTGGGAGAGCATAAATGAATTGTCAACATTTGAAACATCCCAATGGGTTTATAATCCTGGCTGCCAGGCCCTTTCATGACCCACCCTGGCAAGTTCCTGGCATTCCCAGTCCCAGGGAAACACAGACCCTGCAGTGCCTTGGCACTGGGAAGCACAGTATAAATCTTTGCTGAGCAGCCTGAACTCCACACCATTGCCTTCCTGGTCAAGGGCTCATCTGTGCTTGCAGAGTGCAGCCTCTGCATCAGGAAATCATCTGTTCAGTAGATTTAAGTGGTTGTTCAGTCACTTTAGCAAAGTCAAGCCCTTTGACTTTTGAATTTTGCCTTTTTCCGCCCAATGTTGATAATTCAGTAAGATAGGTCCCAATCCTCTGTTGAGATTGACCTGCATTTAATCTGAGGATGAGAAATCTCAGAGYGTGCTTTTGATTGTATAACCACAACCGAGAAAAGCACCATAASCACATGTAGAAGTTGGCTAATCACAAACTCAGGGTAATGAATCATWACCTTCACTGTAATGTTGTGTGCTGGTTTTGTGTATATGTGTGTTTTAGACTTCACATTAGTTGTACCAGGAATTTACACCTCTTATTATCATTATTGGATTTTGACACTATTCAAAGAAAATGCCTGCAGGTTATGAGTAACAAGGCTGAGGAAGACTGAATCCATATTATATTCCTCTGAGACTCTGTATCAAGAGAGATTTTGCTGAATGTGAAGAAAAGCCATTTCACATAGTAATGTTGGCAACAAGCCCAGTTTCTTTATGGAGGTAAGAAAAATGAAAATCAAGGTAGAGATATATTTATTTGATCATATAGCTTTTTTTTTCCTCCTTTTTTCCCCCTCTATATCATCTTCTAAATAAAGTTATTAAAGATAATTCCAGTCCCTTTACTAAACCAGATTTTATTTGAAGGAAAGTGGTTTGTGCTCCTGGGAGCAATTTGCTATTCTAAAATGACTTTCTCTGAAGTGTTTATTGAAATGGAGAAATTATTCCCTATATTCTCTCCATTTGGAATGGAAAGCTACTCTAACACAGTGAATGATCCAAGGAAATGAAGAGTGCACAGCAAAAGAGTTTTTGATGAAAGTGTGGGAGAGACAGGCTCAGGAAGCAGACAGTAAAATCATTTGAGGAAGTGGGAACATGAAGTGCAAGTATATGAAGAGGTAGTGATGACCACATTTTTCATTGGCAGAGTAATGATGACAATTTGAAAGTTATTTAGGCAAGTGCCACGCCACACTTTAGGCACTTTTATGTTGACCTTTCTGTGGATCAAACTCTTGGAGAGAGTTTCAGGCTCCTCCATTTCTTGAGAAGCTTAAATGTAGGAGAGTGAAGCTTGAATTCTGCTAGGTGATTTCAGGAGAATTTATAAGCAACAAAATACTATTAATGTGAAATTTTGAGATCTGTGATATTTTCAGATATCATCTTAATTATTACGAAAAATAATCAGTCCTATGTGAGATTTCATTAACTTTTGATTTTCCAACTTTGAAGTTGGGATCACGACTAGGTGAGCAAGGTCTCCTGGAACTGCTGACGTGCAGGACAACAGGGGAGATTGTACTGTAAGACTATGCTCTACTCAATATCTTTTCTATCCACAKTATTTGTCCTATGGTAAATGGTAATTTACTGCTTATGGAGTGCTTCACGTGAGAAAGAACTGTAGGCTCAGGAACATTATAATCTTGGGGAGTTCTTTATATTACCTTTCTGTTAAGACTTAACTGGGAGCAACAAAGGATAGGTACAGATTTTGGAGGTCTCTRTTAATAAACACCATTTTGAACTCCTGCTCATCATCCTGGGAAAGCTGAAACATTGTGAGACACTAGTGAGATAATCTTCCCTCCCATCTCCACCTCCAAAAGGAAAATTCTTCTCTATGGCTCATCTGCAAGGCAAGCTCACTCAAAGTTTGTGTTTGTCACGCCCCATATCATCTGACTGGCTCTACCTTTTATCCAAGGTATCACTTGCACCAAGAGGCAGCTGGTCACTCGTGCTCAGCTCACTACTGCAGTTTAAGCTCTATTTATCACCGTCTGGCTGTGGCTGTGCCCAGCTACTGCTTGGACAGCCTTCACAGCCCTGCTTTTCATTTATTCTCTGTTAGTAACCCCTGCTGTAATGTGCAAGATCACAATAATGTGACCCCTACCAAAGAAAATCCTACTCAAAAGAAGCCTCAGCTCCCCCAAACCGTGTCTCTTAAACAGGCTGCTTTTCAGTTTGATTTTGTCTTTCATGTCTGCAACATATATTGTAGACTAGGGCAAATATTAATCCTAGACATATTTGGGCGTAGTTAATTGGCTCAGATGTTCATGTATCTTTACAATCGTAAAGGTTAGTGACAATTTCCTTTTAATTTAAGTTGTTAGAACTGAAATTTCCTCAAACTCTGTAAACAAAACTCTAATTACATGTTTCAGATCTACTYGTTAGTCTTATTCCTTTCCCTTTCATGACATCATGACCACCTCAATTAATTTTCTTCCCTGGGACTCTGTATAGAACTGCTTTTTCTCTCCTAGGCCTCTGCTAATAGACTTACATATGACATTTTAAATGTTTCTCAGGAAAACAAAGAAGACTGTTTCTAAACTTTCAAGAAGACCAGTGATGTACCAATGGATGTTTACAAGGTAAAAACAGGATCATATCCTGTTYGGGGAAAAGTTTAAAAAGAAAAACAAGAAGGGAAGGAGACAGGCAAGGGCTTGCTTTTAGCGGCAGATTAATGAAGGTAAAAGATATTTTAGAAGTAAGGTTGAGCAAAATGATATCAGACATAAGCTTTTGTCTGCATGGAAATTAAATATATTCTTTGCCATCTTACAGGACAAGAATGGCTTGCACTTTATTGTTTACCCTGAAGAAAATTTGACAATTGCTACCTTAACCTATTTTTAGTGGGAAATATTACTGAAAATGAGGGTTACAACAGCTATGTTTTGCCTAATGYAAAGTGTAATGGAAGGAACATGTAAGACAACTTTTAGATATTGTGCTGCTGTTGGTGTGATGCTAACAATACTGAGGAGATAATAGTTCTGCTTTTTCATATTTAAGTTCACAGACCTATTRTATCTGGTTAATTTTAGTGATTTCATGATTGTTTCATTGATTTAAGTGTTATTTGGACAATAAATTGGGTTAGGAATTATTTCAGGTGTAGAAAAAAAGACATTGTTAAACTTGAACAGGAAAGATGTTTCTTTAGAAATGGAAAATTAATTTGCTCTTTTTTTTGTTAAAAAAAAAAAAAGAATCCTGTGAGATGTCTCAGAACAGTAAGGAAAACCCAGGGAAAGAGTATGGAAAGCTCTGTTGTTCATGGGAAATAATTAAGCCAGAATTCATAATAAAGRTTGTCATGAAAAACCCAAATGCTTTAGACTTGGACAGTTTTTAATTATATTGGGACTGCATCAATTGTTGTTATGCATGACTGCAGCATCAGCAACACACAGCTGTATATTTTGCCTAAAATACAAATGGTTAATATGGTTATTGAGGAAAATCAGGAAAATTTAAGTAACCCCAAGTGTGTTTATGTGTCTGTGTGTCAAGGCTCAGTGAAACTTAGCTGAAGACAGCTGTGTCCTCATGCCCTCTCTTTCAGTCAGTATCTTGTTGTTCACTGTCACAGTGACAAATGAAAACATTTCATGGCAGCAACTGTCAAAAGCCCTCTTGTGAGCCCTGCATTTTCTTTCTCTTTCTCAGTCAAGAGCTGCCATGAAATATGACTTCATATCAGTAAGCTACAACCTCATGATCAAATAAGCTAGCTGTTAGTCACTGGCTGGTGGCCATTTAGGTGGTGAATAATGGTCTTTACTTACCCATTTTTCACTGAAAGAGGAAATAAGTCTCTCTTTATAGGCTACCTCATATTACAAACATGGAATATTTATCTGTGACATAAGAGCCTATTCAAACACTGCAGTGTCAAACTTCCTATAAATGGATGTGCTGGYTGATACATAAAAAGGTGCTTGGCCTGTAGCCTGCTGGCTATGAAGGTTCCAGCAACTTTGTCTTTCGTGGCATCCATGTTACTTAGAAAAGGAATGTATGCACATTTATTACTGTATATGGTACTGCTCTTAATAATTAGCAGCTGTGTACCATCCAAGTGTTTTTCCTCTATTTCGTTYACCCGATCCTCCATCTTCTCTTACCTGGCTATACAGGACCTTCATTTAATGGAAAAGGAGTTAATGCATTTCTGGCCATAAGCAAGCAGTGCTGTTGGTTTGGAAGTATAAAACAGAAGTGGGGCATAAAATTCTTCAGGGAATGAAAGATGTGTGTCCAGCATTAGTGATAGTGTTAGTASTTAAAAGAAATCACAGATGAAACTGCCTGGAAAGTAAGTTGGTAGGTTGTCCASAGCAGGAAATAAGAAATTAGGTTATAATATAACATAAAGAATGAAAAAAAGACATCTGGAAWTTATGCAACTCATTTTTTTGTAATATCACTTTTTTCTCCTAATGAACACCCAGTGAAAATTCATGTATATTGTATTTTCTTCATGGTCACCAAAGTAAATAAATTATTCTAATGAACGGAGAGTAATTTGATATCAGTTGKTGTTGTTAGGCCATTACTGACCATCCACTCTCAAGGCTAAGAAGTTGTGGAGCAGAATTCGTCCTGTCAAATATGTCCCTCTGGTCTCCCTTGCTAATTCCTGCTCTTAGCCATGGAAAAGAGTTGAATATTCRGTGGGTGGTGACAAAGATGGCTAAGGAACAGGTACATCTCTTTTAAGAGGACAAGCTGGGAAAGTTTGGCCTGCTCAAGTCAGGATGAGATGACTGCGAGAGGACCTCATCAATGCATATAAGTATTTGAAAGGACGATGTCAAGAGGGCGGATCCAGGCTCTTGTTGGTGGTGCCCAGYRATAGAACAAGAGGCAATGGGCAGAAACTGATGCACAGAAAGATCCACCTGAACACGAGGAAGAACTTTACTGTGTGGGTGGCTGAGGACTGGAACAGATTTCCCAGAGAGTTTGTGGCATCTTCCTCGCTGGAGATAGTCAAGARCCATCTGGACGCAGTCCTGTGCCGTGTACTCTAGGATGACCTTTCTTGAGCAGGGAGGTTGGACCAGACAACCCACTGTGGTCCCTTCCAACCTTACCCATTCTGTGATTCTGTGATGCTGTCATTCTGTGATTCTGTGACTGTGACAAAAATGTCTTTTTAGTTTTAGAAATATAAATGTAAAATATATTCAGAAATATAAATGTAAAAGGGAGAGCGGATCTTTTGATAATGCAAAAATAAATCTACTAGTAGTTCTCTGCCCTTTAAATTAATGTTTGGGTTTTTTCAGTTTATTTACTTCYAGGTTTATAAGCATTATGTAGTACTTGCCAAAAGCTGATTTCTGGAAAATGGACCTGACATAACACCATATCTGATCTTGTTTCRATTTTGACTCAGGTCTTGGAGTCTTCAAATCACTGTTTACATCACTTTGGTATTTTGTTTCAACAGTAGTGTTGGGACCTTATTTGTGCTTGTATAATCTCACAAAGAGGTTCAACATTTACTTCATATCTCAATCTGCCTTGTCAAAGGAAAGAGAATTTTCTAGCCAAACTATCAAACCAAAATTTTATAGTTGGATAATTTTACTGAGTCTTCAAAGCTTCTCTAAGGATATCCTGTGTATAAACGTAACATTATCTCCTTTCTTTTATCTTATATTAATCCCAAATGAAAAGCTGCTGCTGAATCTCATACAGTATAGCATGCTAGTCTTAGCCACTTCAGTTAAATTCAAAATCTGCAAGTTTCAGAGTCTAATCCCTGTGAAGAATGAACACAATAAATATTACCTTTGCCATTGGTCATGCCATAATTTCAACAGATATAATTTCTACAAACCTTTGCCATTCAGAACATATGAGTCCTATCATGCTGTGCTAAAGCAACCTCTAACTAACAATACAGACCCAAACTGATCAGCAAAGCCAGAATGGCAGCAGAAAAGATGGCATCACCTGGAGCTCTGCTGTACATCATCAGTCTTTAGGGTAGGGGTGATTGCTTCAAACCTGAATAAACCATCAGACCTCGGTTGTCAAGAGCCTCAGTACCTTCATGGACACTCACCACAAACCCTAGAGACAAAAAGCTTTTCATATTTATGCAAATTTATAAAGACAGTGCTTAGTCRCATTGCCAAGTTGAGTCCAGATAAGAGAGAAAAGAAGTCTCTGGTGGATAAATCATGGCGATACTGCAGCTTGTAAAACCCTTCAGTGTTCATTCAGGGTGGGAATGGGATTTGTGGAATGAAAAATGCAATGCTGACCATGGTATTAAAGTTAGAAAAGCTTGAAACAGACCCTGGAGCTGTGTGAAATATTTCTAAACCTTTTTTTTTCTTGTGTTGAAGAGGTAAACTGACTCATGTCACTCAACATTTTCCTTCTCAGTGGTCCAAGGAGAGATATCTTTGCTTTCAGTGAGAAAAAAGGCTTGATGCCTTTTGCTCACATTTAAAGTGAGGAATGGGCCCAAAGGAAGAGAAAAAAGGGAGAGGCATATAAATCAATCTTCACAGTTGATAGTCAAAATTACACATTCAGTAACATTCTGGCATTCCTTTGCTTCAAGCTGTAGTCCAGTTTGTGTGTCTCAAACACTGCATGTTTAAATTCATATACCTCACTACCTATATACAATTTGCAGAACACGTCAAAATTTTATATGATACTGTTGCCTGGACAGATGTGCCACACAGCTTTCACGAAGAGCGTTCACTTACCAGAAGGCTTGAGAAGAAGRAAAGAGTCTCTCGTCTGTCTTATGTATGAAGTTTCTCAGACATTCTGTGTATTGAGCCTGGCGCCTGTTTTGGTCATGCTCTTAACCACACCATTATTCCATGGGCTAATTGCAAGCACCTCACTACAAGTGCAACTGGAACCTTCTTCAGATAAGTGAGAATGAGACATATTCTTAAGGAGTTACACCATTACATGACAGTGAAGTTTGTTATGCTTTTAACCTGCCTTGCTGATGTGCCACATGAAGCATCACTCTTGAACTGCTTGTCTTTAGGCCTTATTATCACTGAAGGCAGAATGTATGATATGAATATGAATAAGAAATGAAGTCACCTATTTGTGTGATCTGGGAGTATATAGTACTCAGTGATGCAGATTTAGAAATTTCTGTTCTTCTTAGTTTTTGCATAAGATATTGAGAATAGCATATTGTGCCATGAAATGCATTAAACAAATTTTGGTCTTCAGGGTAAATATGTATGAAGTAGTTTCTCATTGTCCCTGTATGTAACATTAGCATATGCATTAGTTATGAAGCCATTGTAAATCCTTTTAGCATATGCTAATTGCAGCATGTCCCAGGGTTTATTCATAATAATTTATTTTTACTAGCTTGAAAAACGAATGGCAACCTGCTACTCAAAAGCCTTAACAATTTAAATTCATTCCTCTGATTTTTGGTCAAATCCTCAGCCTTTCGTTTCAAGTATTGAAATGCCAGTCTCTGACAGCAAATAACTTTAAAAATGCCTTTGCCAGACATTCAAATTTTTGTAGAGACAGAGATGAAAGATATTATTTATCTCTGTGGGTAGTCAGCTTTTATACTGTAAACAAGATGCAAAGATAGTACACTAATCTTGTCAGCTACACTTTAGAAATGCAGTTTTACCAGGTGTGGCAATTTCAAAGTCTAGCTTAAAAATATTGCAGTAGAATATCTTACTTAGTCTCCAGTGGGATACTTTTCATAGTGATTTTGTAATCACTGCAATATTTAGCCAAGATGATGATGAATCACAAAATAATCCCTCTAAGGTTGCTAAAAGCAGAAACAAACTCCAAATGCTATTCCGCTGTTTCTGAGATACAGAATGTACCATTGCATAACAAAAGAWAAATAAGACTACATTTRRCAGAGAGGCTGTTACGTATATGCACTGAAGAGTACATTCTATTTTGAGATATCATAAGCATCTTCAAATGCTACTGTTGTAAAACTGTATAATTGCCAGCTTTGAAGTTTTGATTCTCAGTCAGTCCTGTTGTAGCTGAAAAAGATCTCTACAGACTCTACCACTTATGCAATGGTTTATGGCRGCTTTGTCTTCAATCAGTCAAGTTTCACAATTTGAACTCAAACAACAAATTCCCATCTTTACCTACCTTTGATGGAAAAGAGATGGTCAACAATATGAACTAAKGTAGCCACGTTCACAAAGTAGATTCTATACCATTAAAGACACGTGAGGTTGAGGGCACATTTAGTTAGACTTAAACTAATAAAGGGAGTGGGTAGATAAATAAAGTGCTGAAAACAGTTTTATTTTCCATGGTAACAGCACAATGCAGCTTCTGAGAATATAATGCTGGAAGAAGAAAAAACTACAAAAAARAGAAAAATTGAGCAGCCAGGGTGAGGGTACTGGTATAGCAGTAACTCCTTGACATTTTTATTAATCTTGTCAGCTTGAATCATGGAATCATAATTGTATAATTCTATGGTGTTAATTTAAAAAAAAAGTCTTTTTGTTTGAACTTTTCAAAGATTTGTAGGCATGACAGTGTAATTCAAAATATCAYTGTGAAATTTCATCTATCACTGCTTCACAACATATAGTGGGGGAATACATTTTTTAACAAATASACAGAATCTTTGTCTAGGAACCACTCAAACTCCCAAGTCTGATGATGTCATCACACAGTATCTTATATTGGGTGAAGAATCAGAAGAATCAAGAAGTCTTTTTTTATTCCCTCTTTTTTTTTATTTTCTCAAATACTGATAAAAAATACCTTTAGAAATGTTTYAATAAATGTAAGGGGTACCAAGTTCCCACTTGTTCCCAAGTGTGGAACAACTGGTAGGTTTCACTAACGTTTGATGGCACAAGCAAACTGCTGAGATTGAAGAGGACTCTGAGACCCAGGAGGCCCTGGTGAGTTATATCTTCCCTCTTATCTATTTTCTTGTCTCACTAACTTGCAGTTGGTCTAACGCACAATGGAAATCCCATTTTCCCCCATCTGCATCACCTTTAGATTCATGGATATTCCTTCTGTGTTTATCCTCACCAACTTCCCTGATCTTTTCACAGAGATTTAGGACTTTCTGTTTCTTATGGAAACTTTATGTGCTTTATTTTGGCTTCAGCAGTGCATTGTTGAGAGGGCCAGGTAATCTGCTAAAATTTATCTGATACAGACAGAAATTTTGGAATGTGTGTTTTTAAAGTTTATCAGGATGTGCAAGTTTGACAAAACTGCAAGCAACTGGAGACTTATACCCRTCTTAACAATACCATTTTCCAGTTGTGAACAAAGCATTATGAGATTCTGCATTGTATTTTATCTGTAATCCGTGTAAATAGCTCAAATTCACCAACTGACATCTCTAAGTTATTCCCGAATGCTTTCTTAAATGCTTTATTGTACCTGAGAAGTAGACTCTTTTTTTTTTTTTTTTGTGGATGTGAGAAGGAGACTTTCCACAGATAAATCTRTCTCTGTCACCAAAGAGGAGATCAGTGATCATACATCAGAGATCAAAGAGCAAACACATGCTTAGGGCATTTCTGTCATACTGAAGAGGCTGGATATTGCTACTGGTTTTCGTTTCACTCTCTGCAGCACAAATTTTCTTCATCTGTGACACAGTATATGACCAAGTACCTACTTATAAATTATTAAATCATCTACAATGAGATAAACCTAACAGTACTTTTGTTAGGAAAGGTCACCCAGTGTCTTATGAGGAGCTGACTGGAAATAATAACTTCCTTAGTTACAGCCATTTTGACCTTTCAGTTTTTCTCTCCATAACTGCCGTTGCAAGAAAATAAAATTTTAGACAAAGAGCATTCAGGTGCTGATCCCTCTTATGATGAAACCAATATTCTTAGGAAACGAGACAGTGGTAATTTTCCGCATTTAATTTCATTTTGACAGTGCAGGAATTAGGGGGGTGAAAGAGCAGCCTGAGGCTTCCTAGAGGAGAAGCAACTGTCCTTTTCTAAGAGTTATTATCATGTTAACCTTAAGATTGCACTGTAGTACTTTGTTCACTAATAACACTTCAGTTAGAAATTTAGTTCTGGAAATGTCTGTGAGGCAGGGAGCTACCGAATGCCTTTGTTCTTAGCCCAGTCATCCGGRGATCAGAGTTGGAGGTGTGTTCTACAATGCTTTGGCAACCTGGAGATGGAGGTTCTGTTAAGAATGAAGGAAGCAAGTTCACATTTCCATGCATAAATACTTTTGGTTCTGATCYTACATCTGTGTCTTTGGTCAGTTTTATCTGGTTTTCTTTTGTTGTTCTATGACTGACTGAAAAAATAATGTTGCTTCCCCATTTCTTAAATGCAACAGCCCATAAGCCTTTCGCTTTTATTACAGTAATAATTTCTGTTTTATGTAATTCTACAATGATAGCTGACTTTGTGTCTGATGTGTGATGTATTTTAGTAAAAGTTAAGAGATGACTTGATTCAATGAATTGCAATGGCTAACAGTTGTTTCAAATTAAAGATTATGAGAAATTGTGGCAAATCCTTATGGTAATATCTTTCTTATAATTGATGCATTTATGGATGATGCCTCTGTTATGAGTGCTGAAGTGCATTTCAGGTCAATTTATTATCTTTTTCTTGAGCACCCCTTATTATAAGTTAATGTCATTTCATAGAAAAATCTTAAAGACATTATAGCTGCTGAAACTAGTTTGATTTTAAAACATCAGGGCCATTTCTTTTTTCATTTGTGGTCATTCTTTTTTGGAACCAGTCTTTGAAGAAGTAATACTCTTTTCTTCTTTTTAAAATTTTTTCCCCCTGGTATATTAACCTCATTTTGAAAGGGAAACTGTATGGGAAACTTATTTTTCTGGCTCTGAAATGGCTTTCTCCACCAAGGAAGAAAGTTGAATTGCTGCTACCTCAATTGTATTCCTAACAGTATTTGACCTCAGATGATTCTTTAAGCACTTCATAAATGAGATTCCTAGGGATGGTGTCCTGAACTACATTTCAAACTGTGGGGTGTGTAGGGAGAAATGGGTAATTGTTTTGCAAAAAAAAAAAGAAATGATGAAGAAGAATTTTTACAAGCATTGACAGTGAAAGGGATTTATTAGTGATCATTACTGACTGGGCCTGCTGAGATAAAAAGTGTGGAAAACCTTTATTATCTACTAATTGTCTCGCTTGATTTTACATTGTAAAAATGTCATTTTACTTTTACATTGCATAAGATCAAATTCTAGGAATTCAGTTGCAAGCTGTCCAGGCAGTGTATACATCAACACAGAGCTCTTTAATTTCCAACAAAATGACATAGTTTTGTTAAAATTCTCTTCAATATACAGAAATAGTGGAGAAAGGAAAAAAGAAACTAATTTCCCTCATGAAAAAGAAGGCAGGGCTCCCGAGTCAAGTTCTCCACATTTACTTAATAATAGCAGTTTATGATAGTTTGAAAATAGAAGGAGGCTTTTCTGAATAATGAGTCTGACTTTGGGTTGTTATTGAATACAGTATTCTGAAAAAAATAATACATTACAATCTTGTAAGTTTTAATATTTCAGTGCTCAATAAATGCACAGTCCAGCAATATTGTATGCAAAATAAGTATTTTCTACAGGCTTAAAAGTACTGGTCGTATAAATCTAGAAAAATTAAAAATGCATCTAATCCATAAATATGTCTGTATAATGTAATGTTCACAAAACATCATCTTTGCTCTACTTAAGATGCAAGTGGTTGCAACTATTTTTTAGGCCTTTGGTGGAAAAAATCCTGCAGGTAAGTACTTAGTTGCAGTGAAGAATAGGAAGTTTTTGTATAACTCAGTGTTTTAATTTGCTTATTTAATTCTTTGTTTCTGTGTGATATCAAAGGGTTAATGAATAGTCAGTTTATAATTAGAAAAGGGAAATCATCAATTTAATAAGCTATTTTTAATTAACGATTTCTTTAAAAAGCTTCCTTTACAATCCAGTGGGTACTTCAGTGGTGCTCATTTGGCATCCAAGGCCTGAAAGGTGAGCGTTGTTCTTGTAGGGCTTTATGACAAAAATACAAGAGCTTATAGCTAGCAAGTTTCATAAACTTAATCTGAAATATTAATAGTGAGTTTTTAAGGGTAAAAATTCCTTGTTTTTGACACAGGTCACAGCCTCCTCAGCAAAGTAGCAATGGGGGGTCGCATTTGGTCCACAGAGGTTTCTCTCTACTGTTCCTTCTCTGATACCTTTTTCCTGTCTGCTGGTGTGAGTTCTCTGTAGGTTGAAGATCCCATGGATCTGTGCAGCAAAAAGGGAGAGAAGAGAGCATATGCACTGTGTGTGGGTATATGTCTGTGGTGGTCACCAGGGAACGTCAGGCTAGACTAGCTAGAGTGTAGGCAACCTARTGTTGGTTTGGCTATCAGATTTGACAGTCCTAACAAATATGGATGTTCTTATGTCTCTTTCTGATCTGTTTTGTGGATCCTCCATGTAACATGGGTAACAGGATCTCAGCCAGTGATTTCAGCATAGCACATTCAGGTTACAATAAGGAAGGTTCTGCATAATTTAAACACTTAATTTTTAGATGAGAAATTCTTTTATCAAAGGTTTTTCCAAAATATGTCCTCTAAGATGCTCGTGCTTTCCTGAGATGTTAATTTTTTTTAAAGGAAAGTTTAATACATGGACTGTCCTTTCACAATACTGGTTAAACTTTTCCATGGCCAGTTACTCATCTTCACCCTGATCTGATTTCTGTTACAAAAATTAAATGTTAAACTTTTTGCATTTCCATTTGGTGCATTTAGAAATGCACTAAATTGGTTTTAAATGTCTGTGCAATAGCTGTCAAATGTTTAAGCCATCTAATCACTAGCTGATGATGAAAGTGGTTCTCCTCTTAAGTGAGAAAGAAAAAGAAATTACATTCCTCTTTTAAGGTTTAAATCACACAGTCAGGGTGTCATGGTTTTACCTGAGCCAGCAACTAAGTACTATGCAGACATTTGCTCAGTCTCTTGCCCCTTGGAGAGTGGGATGTGGGGTAGAATCAAATCAGACAGGTAACACCCGTGGGTCGAGATAACAACAGTTTAATAATTGAGATAAAATTAATACTACTAATAATAACAACAACATCAGCAATAATGTAATCACAATGAAAAGGGCGATAACAAAAAGAGAGAGTATTAAAACCCAAAAATGAAGAGTGATGCACAAAACTTTTGCTCACCACCCACTGACTGATGCCCAAGCCTTCTCTAAGTAGTGATTGATCCCTCTTGGCCAACACCCCAGTTTATATACTGGGCATGATGTTCTCTGGTGTGGAATATCCCTTTGGCCAGTTTGGGTCAGCTGTCCTGGCCATGCTGCCTCCTGGCTTCTCGTATACCTCCTTGTTGGCAGACCATGGGAAACTGAAAATCCTTGACTAAGAGTAAGCACTGCTTAGCAACGACTAAAACATCAGTGTGTTATCAACACCATTCTCATATCAAATCCAAAACACAGCACTGTACTGGCTACTAGGAAGAAAATTAATTCTATCCCAGCTGAAAACAGGGCACCAGGGAAAGAAGTTACYGGTTTAGAGTGAATTTTTGTATGTAGTTCTTGGTGAGACAAAATTGTTATGGACATAACCAATGTATGACTGAACGATACATGCAGAACTGTAACAATTAATACTGGGGAAAAGCGTCAGCAGGCTTCCTTAACAATACAGATAATTTTCATTGAATTGCTGCTTTTTGCACTCTCTTTTCCTAAGGTTGCTARACAGTCTAGTGGATAAAACAGAGTTTTACTGTGGAGCAGAAATGTGGTGGCTGAGTGATACCTAGGAGTTATGGTATTATTCTTTAATTAYAGTGGCCATGCAAAGTCAGCAGAAGTGAACTCTGCTGATGGTGTGCCTTAATTCTTATTGCCTCTGAGAAATGATATTGTAGTGATCATTGCAAGGTAAAAAAARATTATCTGAGTGACTTTAATGGGTTGTCCTACAGCTACAAACTATTTGTCATTTATGTGCTTGGAACAAGAATGACAATTGGACTTTACCCTTTATGTTTTGTGGCTGTTTCAGTCTTTTAAATGACAAAYAGTTTCAGTTTGGTTTTTTTTTTGAAGTACCGCAGCATATGAGCTTTTGGGATAAATGTACTTTTAATATGCAACTGTGACTGTTGAAAAGAGAAGGGGAATTATGTGCAATTTCTAATAAAGAAAAGCAAAGAATAAGAAATTATATATTAGTTAAGAGGATGGTAGGGATTAAAAATGATTTTTTCTTGCAGGGAATTAGGGAGAATGATATAACTGAATGCACCTTTTGAAAAAGTTTGTATAAATCAGAGTGAGATYAGAAATTTCTTTTCATTGATGATCTGTGCATCTGGAATCTCCTTCTGAAGTCTAAATGTGCTGAAAAAAATCGTTGAACTCTAATTCTGTACTGTCAGTTACTTGTTCTCCTCTGTGTGGACATTTACAGTATATTGGGTAAGTTATATAGATGACTTTCCGGCCCATTTTTAAGTTTSTTCGCAGTGTAATATTTATAAATTCTGCTTTAAAGACTGAAATTTTAATTGGCTTTTCTATGGCACTAATTCTAATAGTAACCAATGCTTCAGAAATATCAGCAAATGTATATTTGAAGCACCTCACTTTTGTGAGGTGACATCTCAGACTTTGCTCTTCCCAATTTACTACGACATTAACTTAAAAGTATTGCCATTTATTGGAATACTCAAAAGAAGGGTCTGGAACCTGATTTTGGAAAGTATTTAGTGTTCTGTGGCACTTCACATTGAAAGTACATCCCAAATGCCCTTTTGCAGACTACAGCTCTCTAACAAGCACCCGGATTAGCTGCCAGTCATCTCTGGAAAACCTAATTAAGATCTTGATGGCAAAAGTCGGAACAGCCAAATCCTGACTGCACTGTTTACTGCAAGAAGTTTCTTTATTCCTCATATGTACCTCACTGTCAGGACGACTGCACAACCCCCCACAGCTGAGGAAATARGGTGCTTGGTAAGAAGCAAGTTCTGTCACTATCTTGTGACGAGTTTCTCGCTTTTACACTGAATCTTCTGTCCAAATTAAGTCACAGGAAATCACAGTGGTTATCCTCTTTGCTGAAGCAACAATATTCCTACTTMACTTTACATTTGTTTCTTTCCGTCTGTCTCTAGCCATTTCTGTGGAAAAACCTGTTTTATCTATTTTTACCTTGCTTTTGGATCACACTCAATTCTGTTTGCTTTTTCTCTCTCTTCATTTTTCAGGATTTTTGTCTGTCCACCTTGTTGCAGGATCCTTTCTTAGTTATATCCCTTTTTTGTGAATAAAGTTAAAACATTTTTTTGAAGTGCAATGAACACATTTGGAATAAGAGTTTATGCACAGGGAGCTGATTAAAGACAAAATTAACTGTCTCTGAAGGACAATCCTTGTTACAGTCCTTTGCCAAATACCAATTTTCAGGTTTTTACATCTGCATGTAAAACCTGGCTTTAGTTATTTAATGCCAGCTTCACTTTTGGCATACTTAAAAGTAGCTTTCTAGTGGACTGCAATATGTTGTGGTCTAAAACTTTTGTTAATAGTTGCTACCTGTAGGTACATAGGTAAGAAGAAACATGAAAATAAACCTCAACAAAAAATTCAATATGGAATTCTCCCCAGAGAGGTCGATTCTGCTGTTCTGATACAGAAACTGGGAATTCCTTCAGTGATATGAGGAGAGGAGGTGAGTAAATACTCTGAGCATGAGTTTGTGGTTAGTAATTTTGTCTTGTTCTTTTGATCAGAAAAAGTAGGTGGCAAAGAGTAACACTGTGTTGTGGGGAATAAATGAGAAAAAAGCAGTTTATAAGTAGATTTGCCAGAAGTTTTTTGACTTTGTGTACAGCAGATTTCCTTTAGTCTCTGATAGACATAAAACTTTTGTACAGTAGCTTTCATTCCCACCCCTCAGCTCCCCTTACTCCCCCAAACCCCAACCAAATGACCAACAAAAMCCCCCACTAGATTAGTGTAGTCCTCCAGACATTAGTTCTACTGTAATTTACTCAGTAAACCTACTAATGAGCAGGTTAAACACCATTACATGGCTTAAGAAAATCTGAGTAGATCCGTTTGTATTTAGCTCGAAAAGAGCAAAATGACTCCTGAGATGTCATATTCTGCAGGGCTGCTCCTGTACTGCTCATGTAGTCACAGGAAAGCCGGAAAGGGCTGTTCTTGCTTCAGTGTCCTCTTATCTTGGGTGATTACAAAGTTCTTTTTGAATAGAGTTCTTTTTTGAAGTACTTTTCTGACTTCTGATTTTTGGAGACCCCTTTCATTTTTACCTTGGTTTGTTTCCCATTTAAGACTGTGAATCATAAGAGTAGAATGCTACTCTTGCTGATTGACACTGGCTTTGATACCTGGAGATCATGAATTCAAAGAGTGTGACTTAACTGTCAAGACTCTAATGGAGCTGTGTAGTTCTAGGCTGTATTTCATAGAATCACAGAATTGTTATAGTTGGAAGGGACCTCTGGAAATCAACATGTCCAATCCCCCTGCCAAGGCAGGGTCACCTAGAGCAGGTCACACAGGAATGTGTCTGGGTGGGTTTTGAATGTCTCCAGAGAGGGAGACTCCACCCCCTCCCCGGGCAGCCTGCTCCAATGCTCTGCCACCCTCAATGCAAAGAAGTTCTTCCTCATGTTCCAATGGAAYTTCTTGTGTTTTAATCTATGGCCATTTCTCCTCATCCTTTCACTGGGCATCACCAAAAAGAGTCTTGGCATCTGATTTTGAGATATTTGTTTGCATTAATGGGATCCTCTCTCAGTCTTCTCTTCTCTGTACTAAACACTCCCAGCTCCCTCAGTCTCTCCTCTGCTGAGAGATGCTCCAGAACCCAAATCATCTTTGTGGCCCCCTCTGGACCCTCTCCATTAGCTCCTTGTCTTTCTTGTGTTGAAGAGCCCAGAACTGAACACAGCACTGCAGATGTGGCCTCACTAGAGGCGAGTAGAGGAACAGGATCATCTCCCTCGACCTGCTGGCCACACGCTTCCAGATGCACCCCAGGATACCATTGGCCCTCCTGACCACAAGAGCACTGCTGGCTCGTGGTCAGCTTGTCACCCACCAAGACTCCCAGGTCGTTCTCCACAGAGCTGCTCTCCAGTAGGTCAGTTCCCAACCTGTGCTGGCACTTGGCATTATTCCTCCCCAGGTGCAGGACCCTGCTCTTGCCCTTGTTGAACTTTCTTAGGTGTCTCTGTCCAATTCTCCAGCCTGTCTTTGTCCATCCTATTTCTGTCTGTTTGGTTTGTTCAAGGCTAGTGTCAAACAGCAGTCTCCTTGGCTACCAATACAGCTTTACAGTTGTGGGATTTTCCCCTTTCTTCTGAACAGCTTCATGCTTTGGATTTGCAGAAATTTATAACCTAAGGGAACAATACTTCAAGGTTAATTCAGCCAGCCTTGACAATCCTCCTCCAGAAAAATTATACATTACCCTGTATAACAACAGCTGTGATATGGCAGGAACATCAAATATCACAAGTATTTCAGATGCTGTATAAAAGACTTGTATTTTTATTTTCTCTCTGCTTTCCCACCATCCTTGGGAGAACTTGTTCCCTTTGAAGTTTTTTTTGTTTTGGTGTTGTTTTTTTTTTTTTTTTTTTTTTTTTTTTGGTTTAGTGTTTTTTTACCACATGGAAATTTATCACTGTTGTAGGTAAAACATGATAACATGAAAGGAAATTATTTAACATACCTGGAACTGCACACATACAGGGAGAAATGACCTACTGTCAAATGACGCTGACAAGATCTTGGGCTTTTTTTTGTTTGTTTCTGGTGGTTTTKTTTTTGTTGTTTTGGTTTTGTTTTGGTTTTGTTTTGTTTTTCTTTTGGAAACAGAATAAAAAACATTTATGGCTCTTGGCCATAAAGAAAAATGAGGGACAAGTTGTATTTGGCTTGTGCAGAAGCCAGGAAGTTAACCTTGGTACTTGAAATGTGCTTAAACAGATTCTATAGACATCTGAGTTAATTGATAAAACAAAGGGGAAGGAATATTCTCAACTCAGAATTCATTTGTCTTCTGAGACAGAYGGAGAACCCAAATGATGCCAGGTATTGTAGCTAAGCCTGCTCCTGATTCTCGGACTCACTGAATTAATAGAGTTGTAAAGAGTTAAAGAGTGCAGTGTCCAAAAATACTTATGGCAATTTTTAGATGATTGTGAAAAAAAAAATTAACATAGGTGCCTATTTATGCCAGTAAGTGTAGAAAGCAGAGACAGAAAAGGYGTCAGAATACAACCTCTTAGGCTTGGGTTGTAAAGTCTATTTTCTAAAAAATTCTTTCTCCAAGCTGTTACACGAAAAATTGGGTGACTTAGGTATAGAAATTTGCAGCTCTTTGAAATATGGCAAAAGCAATCTTGTTATTCAAAAGAGAAGACACCCATTGAAATGCCAGCAGTGTGCAGAAGTAGCATTATATTAATCCTTAAAATTCTGATTAACATCTGTGCAGCCCTCTGCTTGTACAAGTGATAACCAGTGCAGTGGAGAATAAAATGTCTTTAATCCTCAAACTAAAATAWAGCAATTTCTCTGTGTAACCAGTGCTTTAAAAAGAAGACTTATTTTGCTTTACATTGCTGCTATACGCACTCTAACTATGGCAAGGTAACARCAATAATTTTTCTAAACACTTAATTTTTTTATGTGTTCTCATCTGGTTATATACTAAAATCATGTATTAGATGAACCAGATCAACTCTAGCCTAAATGTAGAATAGACTCACCTTGACATCTACTGTTACATTTTTTTGTACTGGGTATCTACAGTGGTATTTTACAATGTGGTGTATGAAGCATTAGAACAATGTGCATTTGACAAAAAAAAGAGATGCATATTTGTGTGATATGTCTCACCACAGTACTCCAACCCTTCTTTAGAACTTGTTCTGAATGTTGGTCGAGGAAATATATCAGAGATTGCTATAGTCAATGAAGTTATTATTAGTCAGTTATAGTTTCTTTGACCAACAGAGATATTAATGTGGCTTTCTTTTTGTCTTTATTCTGTTCTGTATATGAAGTGAAAAAACCCCGTTTTAATCATATAAAAAGAATATTTTATTTTGGTTGTGGATGGTTTCATCAAACCTTATTCTGCATGCAGGAGAAATTTAAATGTTATTCACCGATTAGTCATAAACCTTGTTGTGCGTGAGCATTATCCACTCAGTGAAGGGATTGAACTGTCAACCAGATGTGTATTTTGGATGGTTCCAGAGTCAATGCCATAAGGGAGAATTGAGTAAATCCTATAGGCTTAAACAACAAAAAAGTATTAGTGAGATGCAGGACTACTGATCTAAGTGAGCCTGCAATCAGATATCAGAGAATACAATAATTGGGGAATTATGAAAGAGAGTGTTGATTAGGGTGAACTGAAGTTAGGCATGGAGAATAAAACTGGTCAAAAAAATTTCGGAATCTCAGAGATTGTGTGATAAGATGAAATGCAGTGGTTTCTAAGAGATGCAAGTGCATGCTTCTGGGTTTCTGATTTTCTGTGACAAGGCCTCCCAGACTTGCATTTCCACCACTATTCMTTTAAATTTCATAGCTCAGTCCCACCTACTGAGAGAGCCAGCCCTACTACTCCACCCAATCCAGTGTTTCAAAAGCTCAGGCTGTCAACCCTATCATATCCCCATAGTTTTTCCTTTTGCTCCCTTGATACATTGGAAAGTGCATAGTTGGATGCTTCAGGCACTCGGTGTCATACGTGTTTTCCACCTTCCATTTTTCTATTTGTACAGCCTGTCAGCTTTTTTCCACCCTTTCAGTAAAGTGCAGTCACTGTTGATAGCTTTGGGACCCTCTAGCACACACACATGTTTTGCGCTTTTTTGGCTGATATCTGCCTCTGGATGTTGAAACCAACCTCAAGCTAATCAGTCTATGTTCTATAAAGCTGTTTCACTCAGGCTGTTGGTACTTTGAATTTCTAGTGCAATCTATTTTGGGAATGTGTGACAGGCTTGATGTAATTTAAAGCTTAGAAATAACTCTCCTACTCATTGAGAGATCTGTCTGAGCTTGGATGTTCATATGTGCACTTGAAAACTATTAAAATCTTGGGGGAGGTTGTCCTCTAACATGACTCGCTTTGCTGATTTGGGCTTTGAGCTGGTTCCCCTGTCCTCTTTCCTTCACGTTTTTTTTTACTTGTTGCAACGGTTGCCACTGTTGCAGAAAAGCTGTGCTTTTAGATATGATGTCCTCTTGATGTTTCATGCTGAGTCTAAGAAACAGCAGCTCCACTAATTGTAATTTCTCTTTTTCCCCTACTGACTCCTCCTGATGATAAAAAAAAATGTTTCTTGGATGTAGGCCAGTAGTGAAGCTGACAGTCCCAGAAGCCTCGTAGTAATACTCCTTCAATGAATTTCCAGGAGAGGTGACCGCAATGCAGTAGAGCAGATTCTTTAGACAAGGTCAGACTGGTATTCAGCAGAATGCAAATAGAAATTGTAATTCAGCACAGACATATCTCACTCTGTCACATGCACTGCCTGCTGACAAATTAATAACTCTTTCAGGATTTAAATGCAGATGTTTTTCAAGCCTGTTCACTACTTTGGTGGCAACTATAATGTTCTTGGATATACCTACCGTATACATTTCTTTTTCTTTATGAGCTGAATCACTGAGCGGAGAACAATTACTGCCTAACTGCTCATATCCCACTGAGTATTACAGTGGGTTGGTATTAGTTCACAGTCCTGTCTGCAAGCTGTCCATATATCAGTGCTTTGAAAGGTATCTCATGAGCCACTGCATGAAGTGAGCAAATGCTGTGATTTCTTTCTACCCGTCTTACAAAGATGAGGCTACCATACCAGCCCTGCGGCAGAAGAGTGATACTAAAATGTTCCATTCTGCCATCAGTTACCACTTCTGTCAATTTTAGGAAGTCACACTGGTGTTACTTTCTGCTCTCTCTGCTTCTATTCKGTGAATCACAGTACCACATATATTTTTCGGGTGGGGGCATGTGAACATCTGGTGCGTATCAGATGTTGACTTAGAAATATTCTTACAATGTACTATGAAGAAAAGCTTTTTGAAGCACATCTGGATGACCTGTGCATTTTCAGGTGGAAAAGAGGAAGATTTCCCAGTATTGCTTGTCCCTCATTTTATTTGTGGCAAAGATCTGCCGCCAGGGGCTGATCCAGAGAAGAAAGAGCAAAAATGTGCATGCCGAGGGGCTTGTTCAAGACCTATCGAGATGTGCTCTGCAGCATCCACACATGAATCTTCAACTATGTATTGCAGGAAAGAGGGTTTTGCAGTAAAATCTTGTAGCAGAGGGGCAGAGGGTTGTCCAGGACAAAGGCTGGAAAAGAGACCCTTCACCCAGGTGTTTGCAGACACAGTTCTTTCTCTGGTGGTGTGAGGCAGTAGCTACCTAAGATGAAGGGGGAGGCTAGGGAATAAACAAAGGCCTGAACACGTCTGAAAAAACCTTGCTGTGGTGTTTGGCCCAGTGCTAGTTTTCATTTTCTTAGATGTGAAGATCCTTTCAAAGGCTGCAGAGCAAGATGTGGGTAGTTACTTCCCGGCGTTGTCTCCTACATAACACACCCAGCTGCAAAACAGGGGCCTCTGACTGAGCACAGTCTGACCTGTACGAGATCTTACTGCAGTGCTCAGGAAAAGGGCCAAGCACACCTGCTGCTCCAGAGGAGAAGGCAGTACAAGGGAAGAGAAGGTTAAGAAGACAAAGGACATATGAAAATATAAGTAGAAGGGAAAAGAAGGAAGAAGCAGCCAAAGAGAAGAAATATCTAAAAAGGTAAAAATAACAACTAGCCTGTAGTATGGCAAAAATGGAATGAACATCAGAAAGAGGCACATGAGACTTGGGCTTGGAAACATGCCACTGAATCTCGTAATTCTTGAGACCTCTATCAGTTTCCTTTAATACTGAGGTAATCATGGGAAGGTTTCTGCCTGGTACAGTGGGACAAGTGGGGTCAGGCAGGACCRGAAGACAACGGATTGTTCCGGTCTGCTCTCTCCTTCTATCTGGGGAAATCTTGGAGTGAAATATCTTATTTTTCATATGAGAGCTTTATCTAAAATGGATTTTTTTTTTAATTTCAGCTATGTGTCAAGGAGTGATGTAGCATGTGTCAAGTGAGGACCTTCTGAAATTAATCAGGTCTAATAAAAAACTGTAAGGTTAAATACATACCTGTTGTATCTGTTCTCAAAGAGATGAGACACAGACTATGCTGTATCAAATGTTTCATATGTTGTATTCACATGTGCACAAAATTATATTCCTACTTCCAAATGATCTGAAATGATATTCATACTGTTGCAGTAGTAGGAACATATTTCAGTAAACCAAAATGTGTAATAAATTGAAGATTATAAGATAGACACCACCTACCCTGTTCATCTTCAAGTCAAAATCATGTAGCTGTGTATTAAGAATGTTGATTCATTTGTCTTTATGACTATAAAAGTAATTTTGAAAGAGTGAGAAGTCTACACCAACATGAGGTCTCTATACAAGCATTTCTTAGAAGAAATCATAGAATAATAGAATATTTTGCTTTGGAAGGTACCTGAAAATGTCATCTAGTCCAACTGCCCCTGCAAGGAGCAGGGACATCTTCAACCAGATCAGGTAGCTCAGAACCCTGTCCAACCTGACCATGAATGTTTCCAGGGATGGAACATCTACCACCTCTCTGGGCAACCTCTTCCAGTGCCTCAGCACCCTCATCATAAAAGATTTCTTTGTTCTACCTGATTTGAAGTGACACCAGTGTTCTTGCTAAAATTTGACATTTAAAAAAAAATGAAAAATTATTTTAAAAATAGTGAACTAGTCTCTGTCTTAATACAGTACATAACGTGGTTCAATATGCTAGAGTTTCATGTGCTTAGGTTTTTTCAGCTATGAAATTTAAAAAAAATTACTCCAAAATTTCGAAAATGTACTTCCAGTCTTTGAAAAGAGTGCTTATCTGGAAGTCACATTTGCAGTATATTTTAGATCCAATTCAAGGTGAGTATTATTGAGAAATGGGGAGAGAGAACTTGGTATTCTTCCTCTTGAAAGAATACAAAAATCAGAATGCTCCTCACTTCTCATGTCAATAGCTTTAGTCATCTAATTGAAACAAGCTTAATGGCATTGGTGTATTCTTCTTAAATTAAAACATAAGAATAAGCAAGGAAAAATAATTTTCYGTGTCTCCAGAATATTCTATTCAGCTATAAGAATAATAAAATGAAAGAGTACATAAATACTATTTAAATAAATAAAAAAAAAAAACAGTATTGTCTTTTTTTAAAATGTGTTCATTTAAGTGTGTTTTGCTGGGAGCAAGCCTTATCTTGCTTTTACTGTTTTAGGCTGGCATACTTATTCAGGCCTATCAGTAACATCGTAAGTTGTGACAATGAATGCAACTGCTGTCTTCTCAATTTTGAAGAACTGTTAAATCTTCCTTATTTTCTATTTTATGAAACTAGGTCTTTATCAATTAACAGAAACCAGCAAAGATATTCATATTTTTTTTGGCTAGATTTCTACCACTCTTACAAGTCATTTCGATTGAAAAGAAATAACCTGATTTATTCTACTGAAGTACRTCAGTGTGAAATAATATCTTTTTTTAAAAGTTTTTTTCCTTACTCTGTCATGAAGAATGGTAGGGGGAGGTGTGAATAAATAACAAAGTAAATAAACAGTTGTGAATAAATAACAAAGTCTTGATTGCTACTCACTCTTGCAGTCATTTTAGAAGCTGCTATATTAAGAGATAGGAAGCTTGGCAATTCTGATTAACTCTGTGAGTGCATCTAAACACTGTACAATGTTTATCACTACAAAATCCYATGAGCAGTTCACTTTCCATAAATTTAACTTTACTTTCCAGCTAACTAATTACACATATTAGTTTGGCATYTTCATAGAAAGGAAAATGAAGTATATCATACTTCAAGAACTTTGCTGTTGARTAATTTTGTGCCAAAACTAAGATGTACAGTTCTTCTGAAAGTACATTAGTTGTGCTGTAACAAGAGAAAAATTCAGATAGGTCAAGTATTTATGGTAATACTGCCAGAGATTTTTTTTGAATTTTCTGCCCTAGAAAAGACATGGAAATTATAGACTCTGAGAGAGAATGAGAGTGGAGGCCTGCTTTGTGCTCTGAACAGCAAGACAGATTCTGTGCAAACTTTAAATGCATCCTACAGGTTTTGTGGATGGAATACTTAAATGTGAGTGAATGGAGAGAAAGCAGTAGTGTATAGACTAGTGTAGTAAATAATAGGACATGCTTCRATTTCTAAATTGTGTTTTAACTTCACAGTGATTAGCTAATATGATGGCAATCAGAAAGATGCATTTTTTCTAGAATTTGTTCACATTTGCTGTGAAGAAAAGCATATATGGTCACCTTTAAGATTGCTCTCCACAGGCTAAATGAACCTAATTAATTTTGGGGAGAAAAAAAGAAAAGCATCTTTGTACCTCAGTTGTTGCTATGACAATAAAACCKTAACATATTTGGTAGAGTATTGCTCAGGGTCTACGTGATACGTCAGAACCATATTGAAAACATATTTGAAACAAAAATTGATTTTATTATGTGGTATACATTTTTCCATCTTTGCACTTATCATTTGATTTTGATGATCTACTCGGTGATTTTGTTTAAAATTCTTATTTTCCCAAGCATTAATACTTATTTTAGTTTTAAAACATTATGTGAAACAAATTATTATTTGTTACGAACAAACTCTTGTTTGTAAACCATAATTTAACCAAAAACTATAGAAAAAAAATAAGTAGAAACACTTGCAAAAATTTACAGCATAAGAATCTTGGCACTGTTTTTGGCTGAGTTCACTTATGGTTTTCACTGTTCAGTACTTGTACCTGACAATAACTGTTTCCTTTACTTGCTTCTACCAATTATTTCAGATATTCAAAACTTTCTCTTTGCTTGGAACTAGTGAAAATGAGATGAGGGTCTTCCTGGCCAAGAATATTCTCCTCTCAGGGGGCATATGTCAATTGCGTTTGGATTAGATGGCATGTTCTGGCCTCAATTAAACTGTGAGGGAAATAAGATTGTAAATGAAGCACTGTTCCTTACTCCTGTTTAATACCTTGTTAGCATTTTAATACTTTCTTTAAAGAATAAATTCACAAATTTGTGGTGGTCTGGTTCTGACTTTGAACATTAGCACGATGTTCTTATTGAAGCTGTATCTTGTAAGAAAAGCAAGAGTACTTTTTTCACTTAACTGAAAAAAATATTTTTCAAAATTGAGAGTGGGTAATATGAATTCTTTTTTCTTTATTCAGGTCATGAGATGTCATTCTCAAAACCCATGTTATCTGTGAGAACTTGATGTTCAAGAACGATTAAACTTTTATGAATCTGTGATGGGATTCACTATGCAGTCTTTCTTTGACTGCTGTGTGGTAAATCAAAAGAAGAGGGTTTTCACGTTTTCCATAGATCGCAATTTCTCACCATTGAATCTGACACTCTTGGATCTATCTCTGTTTCTTTGGTCTTCTTAATSTGCTAGCACTTGATGTTCTCACTTAAAATCTTGTGGTGCCTGTGTTGCCTTCATGAGGAAGTACCTTCAGTTTTCCAGTATGTATCTTTCAATCAGGAGTAATGACCTCTTCTGGAGCTAGGACTCCAGAAGATTGATGTTCTTTTTTTGTCATGGGCCAAGGTGATTGCCTCAGGTGCATGCTCAGTTTTCCAGTTTTGTCTTTTGTGTTCGTGAACTGATCTCTTTGATCCTGAAATCTATGAAATAATATTTTTCCTCTTTTGAGGGACAATAACACCTAGTAGCTATTAGATTTCTTTTTTTGTTTGTTTGTTTGTTTTCCATGTGATGTGCATAAAYACACTGACTCTGGCATTTTTAGCATTCTTTTGCCGTAGAGCCGGCTGAAATGAGAGTTTCAAGGGAAACATCACCACCAACTGCTACATTGTTTTTGTCTGTTTTCGCTCAGTTGAGGGTTTATTTTAATTTTAATCTTGTATGGTAAATTGCTACATTGATTGCCGGTACCAATCAATGTAGAACTTGGTATTCTGATTTCTACCTTGAGGACAACCATATTTTTTCTCCGTTTGCCTCGTCTGCCTTGGAAAGGGTCCCCAGGTCTTGACATCTGCTCCGGAGTCTTTATTCTGGAGTATTAACGACAAGGAGACAAAGCAAGYCTATTTAGCAGGTGGGATATGTTATTAGAGAGAAAGTGAAGCAGCCTGCTGACCAATCTTATCTATATTCCTCTGAAGAGACTTTTCCCAAATGTTTCTTTTTCTGGGCTTCCTTCACCTCATTCCAGACAACAAAAGTTAATTTATAGTACTTGAAATTTTTATTTTCATTTAAAGCTGGAGTTGATGTGTTTTATGGACTCATAAAGTAAGCAAAGCCAGGACAATTACTGGAAGTAATGGCAGTTATAAATTGGCTTATTTGGGACTAGTGTAATAGCAGATTACTTTTATGTCACTGTTTTACAGTTAGGACACCATGGTAGACTTAACTATTTCTAAGCATATGTAGAGAGACAGAAGGTGAGTAYGTACAAGGCTTTATGATAGTCATTAAAGATTATGAGATTTTACACATTATGTCTGTGACTTCAGTAATTTTCTTTACATTTGACTTGATTGCTGCATTTCTATTGGACAATATAAAGTCCAGGAAGCAAATGTAAGTTGGTTTGGGCTTTTTTTTGATGTGGAAACCAGTAAAAATGTACATAGATATTTTATTTTAAAAGGTTGGATTAAATGAAAGTGGCAGAAGAAAATTTCCTTATCAGAATTTGCCAAAACACTAAGTCTAAAATATTGCAATTGATTTCAACTCCAAATTTGCATACTGAACCGCCAAAAAAAGAATTACAACTTTTGAGCCTCATTCAATTCTAGCCAACATTTTTGTAATGACATATATTAATTTATATTTTGCCTCCTCAAAGGGTTTTTACATTACTATATTTTTATGGCTTTGAAGCTATCTGAGACTGAGAAAATGAAGAATCTCATCATCCTGGCACTAGGGTACATAAATGTATATTTTTCTGAAATATGATTATATAGTCCAGTTGATTTTCTAGAAAAACTGAGGACACTTGTTGCTTAAGTTTCTCTGTGCATATGTGGATATGAACATATTTGCACATATAAAACAATRTGTTAATAAATATGATAACTATTTTTGTTTTATATAAAATAGTAATACTAAACTGTAGTACTTAAATGTCAGACTMAAATAATAATAAATTTGAACAACCAAATAAAAGTATACTGAAGGTGACTTGCTAGTCACCCATTTGTAGGTTTGAGTTTCCATGATAGCTTTTCTGTGTTTTGTTTTGACGCTAATGAAATAAGTATGATGCCCTCAAGTGAGAGGGCATCCAAGTGAGAGGTGATAAAAGAGGCTCAGCTGCACTGCAAAGGGAATATAACTGAACATTAGTTTAGTACTTCAAAACATTTCTGTGTGCATGTTTCTAATCTTCTTTAGGAAAAATATAGCATCTTCTTGAATGCTTTTTACTACTACATTGAAGCAATCCCTCTTCAATTATGGGTAAATATTTGACTACACAGTTATATTGAAATTAAAATTAGAGGATAAATAACAGTTGATGCTTGTCCTTTAAAGTGTTACAGGCCTAGATGCTTTTTTAACGCCATCAATATTTAAAACATATTTACTTTTATATATTAGGTGAAAGCCATATAAGATTTAGATAAAATTTATTTTTATATTTTGGTAACTTCAGTTTTACAGCTGCTGACGGAAGAGGGCAGAAATCAAACTAAAATAAATTTACCTTAGATGTTTGAAATTGAATACTCTCTATGAAGGTTTTAAATAGAAACATCTGTGAAAGTGTGTGTGTTCAGTTAATAAAGGTTTATGAATGAGAAGGAGTAAGCTTTATTCCAAGATCAAAATATCTTAGAAGTCTAATCTACCATTATGAAATGTAATGCACTACTTAGAAGTTAAGCACTCCCAATACAGTGCTGTGATAATCTACAGTGCAGGTAATCACTTATTTCAAAACAAAGCAAATGAGGATTGGTTTTGACAATACTCTGTTGTAAACTTGTTCTATTCCACGTTGTAACGAATCCCTAGGCATCCTGGGTCTTGAGTTGCAAGTTAGTCCTTGGAGAGCTGTTTTCCAAGGTATTTGAGAAAGAAGTAAAGCTGTCAAACAGCTCATATGCCACTGTATCAGGTGCAGGTGCCAAGGTTTTGGTAGTGCTGGGAGCCTGCGAGAGCAACATGTTGTTTCCCTCCATTGAACTTCAAATGGTTCTCGTCTCCAGCCTGTTGGGGTCCCCTGAATGGCTGCAAAACCATTTGATGTGTTGGAAACTTCTCTGAGTTTTGTGTCATCTGCAAAGGTGCTGTGGCTGCACTCTTTTCCCATCATGTGGGTCACTAATGAGGAGGTTATAGAGTACTGGCCCCATTAATGACTCCTGGAGCACATAACTGGTGACTGGCGTCCAGCTGGACTTTGTGCCACTGATCACCACCTTCTGGGCMTGCCAGTTCAGCTAGTTTCCAACCCACCTCACCATTCACTAATCTAATTTGTATTTCATGATTTTTTCAGTGGGCACTTTATAGGAGACAGTGCTGCATGCCTTGCTGAAGTCAGGATATACAATACCAACTGCTCTTCCCTCATCTACTGGGCCAGGTCACCATTTGTTACATTGAAGAAGGCTATGAGGCTGATGAAGCATCCTCTTCAGTTTTGTTGTTAATCCGTTGTGTCTGCTGGTGCAATTTCCTTCAGTTTCTTTCTTTGCCTTTTTTTTTTTTTTTTGTGGAGGTAGGAAGCCTCCTGGAACTGTTTGTCATATTATTGTCTTGAGTCTTGGCTGAAATAGTAGGGCTTCGTTTTAAAAATAAATATATTGAACATATAAAGGTTGACATAATTTTACTTTTCCAAAGCTTACTTTCCAAGCTGGAAATCAATGAAATGATGTAAACACCACTACACAGAGTCTTAAATACCRTCTAGTAGAAGTATGAATTAATAGATTTAATGGCATTAAGTGAACGAATGGCAGCTTTAGTACTCTCCTGATAAAAGAAGAGATGGACACAGACATGCCTTGAAATCAAGTTTTGTAGCTTTTTTGGTGCAATGTGGAGGTTCCGAGACAGTCACCTTATTTGTTCCGTTTTCCATCTTATGGCTTTAAAGTAAAATCACTAAAATTGGAAATGGGCAAAGAACAAAATAAGAGATAGTATTGGTCTTTTCAGACTAGGATTGTTATCTAAACTTTTACTTTACAAGGAAATTGTTCAGAAAGACATGAAAAAACAATATGCTGATCAATCTAATGATTCATTCCATGCATTTAAAATAAAAATAAAGAAAAAAAGAAAGAAATGTTTGGCAAGTAAATGTTGCATGTTGTATAAACACAGAAATGTTTCATCATTGCTGAAATATTTTTTACAGTTGTTGGCCTTTCTGTCTCAAAATTATTTGCTTCTGTCASAACAAAATGGACAGGAAGTGAATGCAATCAATCTTCCTCCTTCACTGTGTGTGGAAAATAACAAGCACAGATCCCTATCAGTAAAGAGTCATTCTTTTAATATCATCCATAGACTGGACTTGCTGGCTGTTACATGTTTGATAGAAATATAGAAATGTGAGCAATTATCAGTTCCTGCATTTTCTGTGATGAACCACAAGGCTTTTTATTTTGTAGGATTTTATAATACTATATACAAGTTAAAATTACTTTGAGTATTATTTCTTTCAAAATAGTGAAGGGTCATTTGAAATAATAAAGTCTTAAAAAATGTACAGAACTATATCATCCTATTAAGAATGACTGGAGACTGGATCAGAAATTTAGAATGAGAATAAACCAGATCATCTGCTCCAGCAGTGAAATGATCTTGCAATCAATAACCTACTTAAGTGCCCTTTTGCAACTAATCTTAAGGTGTACCAGATTTTTGCTCACTGTGAACCTGAGCTATCAAAATTATTTTCTAAAAACAAATTCTTCAAACTTAAATTTGTCCCTTTCATTTGTCGTCTTCCCAACAGCTGACTGATTTAGTGTTACTTGCTGCTTCCTCAAATGGGTTTATCCACTGTGTTACCAGCACAATAACTGGAGTTCCCTCAGCTGATCATAAATATATTGTGAAGTCCTTTAAAGGAGATGCATGCATCCAATAATGCTTCCTTTTATCTTTTTTAAGTATAGAACACATAAAAAACATGTGGCATATGTGAAATTGATAAATTGCAGTAATTTTGGTAATCTATGTACAATTAAATTTTAGGGTTTTCTTTCAACATTCAGACATGTGAGTATTATAAAATCAAAGGGTCTTGCAGGTGACTCTGAGGCTTCCAAATTGTCATTTAAATACAGTGCTTCCCAACTTTGGCCTTAAARTGATTACTAAATTGACTACAATTGAGATAACAGGTTCTGTTGAGACTGAAAGTATCAAAATTAAAAGATGGGATTAGTAAAATTTGTCTATGTTGATTTTGGGAATTATTTACTCTCTTTGAAGGAAAAGAGGGTGTATTAATAAACCAGGATTTCATACAGAAAGAAGCAGGTTTTATGAAGTATTGGAATAATAGAAGGGATGGAACCRAACAGTGTAAAAAGTAAAGTTTGAGCTCTTACGGTGCACATTACCAAGTGTAGAAGCTCATCAATTTTTAATAAGATAAATGAATTGAACTACAGGTGTAATATTAAATCCTAGGGTGGTGTTTGATTAGTTTGTGAAGGTGATTCTTTGATCTGCTCACCTGGAATCCCACGGAACTGAGATAGAAGTGCTTAGAGTGTTACTTAGCTGTTTTTTTCAAAAGTGAGGGATCATTTGATGATTTTCATGGTAGTCTTTCTACTATGTCCTAACACTTTAAATTGGTCACCATAGGAGAACTGGGCTTTTTTTTTTACCTAGATAAAATGCTTGTGTGTGGTTTTAATTTTTTTTTTTTTAAATTTATTGATTTTTTTATTTAGATGGTTTTGGAGACACAAAGTAATCTCTGAGGGGAACTGAGAGATCAGTTGACCCAGTGAAATTGAAAACCACATAAAAGAAAGTTTCTCATTCTTTCATGCAGCTAACAAAACAAAAAATGGAATACTAAAAAACCCTGCCCAATAGGATGTTAAAGACGTGTTGGCTACCTCAATACTCCTGGCAGATGTTATCTACTGTGTTTAAAAAGCTGTAGCATTTGAAAACAATACTATCTGATACCCAGGAACRTCTTTCTGTGTTTCATATACTTTAAAGTTGTTAGTGTATATATAATTAATATATAACTATGCAAAATTGTGAGTATAGCAAAATAGCTAGTATAAATAACTMTGCAAAATCCTGAAGACCTAACATCTAATTTTGACTGTCCATTGTCTTCTCGAATACAGAAGATATTTACTTYATAAAATTTTTGGCTTTTTCTGATAGTTTAAAAATTCTGAATTCTTTCTTATATGCCCATATTTCCCATTTAATGCATAGAACTGGACACAGTCCTTCAGCTGGGAGCTTACCAATAGTAAGTAGTATGGAAGATTATGCAAGAATTGAGGCATTTATATTCTTCATCTGTAGATTTTTCTCATTGAAGGAAAGGTACCCCATGTAAGTTTGTTTACAGGAAAACCATCTTCAAAGTGTCGTAATGAAAATGTTGTTATGTTTACAAATTAGACAGTTCAGTGTTAAAAAAAAATCACTTTTCAATAGGTGCTGTTCTATGTACTTTAAACTGTTTAAGAACTCCTTTGAGTAAATTTTTCAGTTACTATGAAAAAAAAGGTCTTGTTAAAATGAAGAAAAGTAGGAATGAAAATAAAGAACCTACATGCACAATAAAAGGAGTTCTAATTATTGAGTAATAAAAATGTCTTGTGCTGGTCTACCTGAGGACTCTAGTCTAAATAGGCATGTGGATTTTGGTAGCTTAAGCAGTAATGTTTTTTCATGATGGCCTAGTATCAGAATAGAGGATTAAATCATCCAGATTCTTATGTTGTCATATTTGTCATGAACTTGAAAGCTTAGGAAGTCCTTAACCCCTGTTTGTAAAATAATTTTTCCAAATGAATGCACAAGACCTTTTTACAGTGATGAAGTATGAAAAAGGTTAGTATGATTRGAGCACATATTTCTGAGATGGAAGTCATAGACCTGTGCAGGTACACCTTGCAGTCACACTGAAGTATCTATGGAATGACAACAGGTCTTCTGAACTATCAGTTAAAGGGATTTCTTCTGAAAAGTGTACTTGAGTTCCAACCCCATAGCAGGGGGTGTTGGTCTTAGATGATATTTAAGGCTCCTACCAACTCAAGACAYTTTATGAATCATTCTATGATTATTGTAGGAAATTGTTCAAATATAATTTCAAGGCTGGTGATACGAAGATGTACTTATGTGCTGTGGTCACGTGTAAGTTGTGGGAGAACAGAGTAGAACAATATGGTGGAAGGAAGCATTTGTGTGATGGCATCTAGGAAAAAAAGCTCATTTATCCTCCAGAAAACTCATAGGAAGTCCCTTTTTGCAAAGTTTCTTACAATGGAATATACCTATCCTATTAAAAAGTATAGAGGAAAATCTTTAAGAAATTTGTATATTTCCTCCCCCCCTTTTTATTTTTTTTTTTGAGGGCGTTCTGAGGGAGGAGAGAAGAGATTGATATGGGGAGCGGGGATCTTGTCTCAGTCACTTGGGGGAAAAAGCACATGTTAGATTKGAGACTCTGGTTCAGACTAGCTATCCATTTCCTTCTGCATTTGAAAAGCTGAATTGAAAGTACTTATTTGAATAGTGTAATTTTTATATTTGATTGTTAGAAACTGTAGTAGATTATTGCTGATGAGTCATGTAAATGGTGGCAATTACATTAAGTATGTGTGCTAGAATCAGTAAAGCAGCTGATTGCATTATTATTGTCTAAATTTGTAAACATTGTTATCCTCACAATTGAATTTTTAATGGTAATTTCTGTTATCTTTCTGATTTCCCAGTGTAATTTGGAGTCTCTGTTAAAGGTAACAAATGTAAATTTAAAYGTTTAACATTTGTCAGAGTAGCAATTGATACCGTGTGTTTCATGCTTGACTGATCATTACTTGAGTCAGATGTACATAATTTCATGTGTTTCTCTTCTTCAGAAGGAACTGCAGCATACAGCTCTTTACTGGAGAGTCCTTTCTACCAACAAACTGTGAAACTTTCCTATTTCCCCTCCACTCTTTCAYTTAGATTTTTATTTACTTCCTTGTCTTTGGAAAGAACACAAATATTTGAAAGGCCCTTCCAAGTCTGAACCATTTTTTTTTTTTTTTCTCAAACATTTTCCTCACAACTTACTTGGGTTTTATTTGTCATTCTTCATCCCTCTGCTCCTCTTACACATCTATTTTTTTTCTTTCTCTAACAGTTTGTTCACAGCAACATCTTGTAACATCACTGTGACTGGAATGCCAGAGACTTGTTCAGTGAAACCATATGTTTAAATCCTTAGAGATGGTTATTAGAAAAATGAATGAACTTCTTGTTTTTTTAAAACATCCTCACCCCAAACAATTGTTTTGACATGTAGAACTTTCTTCTTGGGTACAAACCTGGAAGTTAAAGATTATGAAGTGATTCATTTTCATACATTTTAGAAGACAAAATATACAAATTTTTCTGAAATACAATGTTTTCCTGCTTCCCTAAACTCCCAGCATCGATTTTACAAAGTTTTCTTTTAGTGTTCAGAATTTCTTTGGTCAAAAAAAAAATTCTCGTGCTTTCTCTCCTTTGCTGACCWAGAAAAAAAGTCTGTAATTCTTAAAACTATTCAGGCAAAATATCAGCAAAAACAAGGGTCTTCCATAAGGCCTTTATTGTCTAAGTGTCACAAATTCTCCTTCTGACACTCAGCATGCTGCAGTTCTGCTGCTGTTTCTATTGTTATGTGTATTTTGACCTCGGTGGCCTTGACATATAGTTACTTAAACTCATTTTGCTCATATCTGAAGACTTAGAGATTTTAACTCTGCTAAAGGTTTGGTGCATGATTGTTCTCTTCCACATCTGCTCACAGTGTGGTGAATCTGTTGTTATTCTGTAATGAGAAAAATATATCTTTTATTTCAATAGTTTTGTTTTGCCTTAGGAAAGGAGTGTATCAGTTTTGTATCAATGTAGTTCTCTTGCAGTACAGTCCTTTGTTCTGTTCTTTTTCACTTTGCAGCATGTTTCTGTTCTGAAAGCTGCCACCCTTATTTCAAAGTGGTCACCCAAAATTTTGGCCAGTTCTACCACTTAGCAAGGCATTAACTCCTCTTTGAGCTGCCAGAGAGTTATACGAATGGGATGTAGAGAAGGTGTGCATGGCCAGAGTAATAGCCAAGCTGTTTTTAAAGTAACTCAATATCTGCAGTTATGAGGGAGATCGCCTTGTTCTGTGCTATGATCCTGGCCAAATGCAGCCTCACTTATGGAGCACTGCAAAAAATGAAGATGCTTCAGGTGAAATCAGGTGAACTGCTTCACTGTGAAATCAGAGTAAAACCTCTGGAACAGTCGGTGGAGCTGCATAAGCTAGCAAGTTTCATGTTCATAGTCAGGAAGCTTAGTAAAGCTGTACTTGAAYGCCTGCTTTCTAATTGTTGCTCATGAACTTCACTGCTGAAGAAGAAACGATAGCCTTACCRGGTAGACCACTTGGTTTAAGACAAAAATATCTTTTCATGGAGAAGAATATGAATACAATCATATGACATAACTATATCTGGGAATGGCAGCTAAGATGTCTGAAAAAGATTTCCTTCCATACAGCTATATGTGTGAAACTCAGTTTTGAAAGAGAGTTTTAGGTTGAAAAGATTGATTTGAGCTTATAATTAATGCTAGCAGTAAATGATTTCTGATTCTAAGCTGAGTGATGGAGTTAGCATGAGTAAGTGCCTATGTTAGCAAATGCTSTTTCTTGTAACTGAGCCATGAGTCATTAGAATTATGATATGCTATAAAACTTAATTAGCATTAAAGTATTCTCTCAGGTGATATACATTTTAACAATCCTATATTAATAGTCACATCCCACAAGTCCATTATAGATTTCATGGTTTAATTATCTCTTCTCAGTGTTTAGAACCTGTCTGGATTGTCCATTCTTTGGCGATGAGTGGCAAATTTGTCCAGGTTTTAGTGAGTTTCTGCATGAAGTAGTTTTGCATCCTGTTAATATCTGTCTAAATTTTGGCTGTCTGGGCAAACAGATAGTCAGGAATAGCCAGCATGGACTTATGAAGGCTAAATCATGCTTAATGTAATTGCTTTCTACATTGAAATGAGGAAGAGGAAGCAGAAAAAGTGATGCATGCAATACACCTTAATTTTAGTTAGATTTCTTACACCATCTGCCACAGTATTTTCACTTGGAAGCTCATGAAATATCTACTGGAAATAAGGATAATTAAGTGGACTGAACATTGGCTGGATCTTCATTTATAAAATGTAGTAATCATTGATTGAACATCTATTTGGTTGCCACTAAGAAGCAGAGTGCTCTTGGGGTGACAGCAAATGGGGTGAAATGACTGACATTCCAAACTATAAATCTTCAATCCAGAGAGAGTTTGGTGAACTTGAGGGTTGGGAAAACAGAAGCATATTAATTTCAGCACAGAAGAATTGGAAAGGTCTGTACCAGCAGTAGAATAATCCACACAACACAGGCTGTCCGAGAAACAGCGCTGCTGGGAAGGAACTGGATATCCTTGTAGGTGTCAAGCTGAATATGAATCAGTAGAGTATTCTGATCTTAAAAAAGGCAACCTTTAGGGTGAGTGTGGCTAGTACCTTTGAAGGAAGTTACTCTCTGCTTCACACCGATGAAGACACACGGATTACTGCATCCAGGTGCAGCTCCCTGCTTCGAGCACAGTGTTGAGTAGCTGGAGAGGGTCCATAGGAGAGCTGCTACAGTGATTTGAAGTACACGTGTCCCATGAGGAGAGGGTGAGGAAAGTGGGATTGTTTATTCTAGAGAAGAGGAGCCTACAGGGGTGGCCTATAGCTACTTGAAAGTCTGACAAAGGTGGTGGACACAAATTCTCCTCTTCAGTGGCAAATGAAAAGTGAGAGACAACAATCTCAGGTTGCGCCTTGGGAGGCTCATGTTGGACATCAGGAAAAAACATTTACATGGTATATTAGTGCTGCAGCAGAACACGTAATGGTGTCTTGATCCTAGAGCTTTTCAAGACTCTGTTAGATAAGGCCCCAGCTGACTTGAGTTGTTGATGGACTAACTGAGCAGGAGGGTGGACTTGAGGTGCCATCCAAATGATACTTTTACAATCATGGGAATTTTATCTCCATTACTACTAGTTCACCCAATGACAAAAAGATGTTTTAAAATTTTGTGATCAGAGATAATTCTGTCCACTGTATTGCTAGTCAAAGCTGTCTCTGTTAATGTGCTGTTGATTCATCAAATGACAGACAATTTGCTTTTTGTTGATAACATTGGAAACAGTGGTCATGGTTATGATTTGAGATCTCTTATATTAGTTATATTTTTAAACACTTTTTCCAAACCAGAATTGCTATTAATAGAATAAAGCTCTGCAGCTAAAATCAGGGGAATCCCTCCCCATTTTACCTTTTTTTGCTCTTTCTATCTCTGTCAGTTTTAGGTCACAGTGTGTCATGAAAAAAAGTAAAAAGTAAAAATTTAAAAGGTTGTATATGTTTATTTTTAACTGAAGGTTTGATGCAGAGAATGAAATATGAAAGATTGAGATAAAATACAAAATCATTCCACATGAATAGCAGTGATTTCACCCTACATGTCCAACAAAAAAGAAAAAAAAAGTCCTGCACACTGCTTTAGGGAAGTTTCAATGCACGAGGAAGAAAGGTGAAGGACAGCGACGTGACAGTGTCAGATCCTTGGGCAATGTGAAAATTCTCCAGTTGATCTCTGCTGCTGCTGGTCAGGGTACAGTGCATGTTTTGCCTGGCTTCCTAACAGTAGAGTTTACTCTACTGAGATAAGACAATAGCTGGACTACAACCATTTCTTAGGACATTTCTTCAGGGCAGAATGAGGCCTCTGCTTGTCCAAATAAACAGCTGCTAAATTTCATTGCTGCTATGCAGTCTATTTTTTCTGTATCAAAGTTTTTCAATTAAATTTCTTCTGGTCAGTCACTAGATGAATGCAGTGGCACCTTTTGAATTTGATATTCACTTTCTTACTCTAATGTGCACAGTGTGTGAAAGTAAGTGACTTTTTTTTTAGATAGCTTGGAAAGGTTATGTGCTGAAAAAACAACTGCTTTACTGTTTATGTCAATCATAACACCTATGAATATGAGTGAGTTGCAGTATTGATCAGTTCAGACTACTTCCATCAATACAACACTGAAATGTATTGCAAGCACTCAATGTAATGTTAATGACAATAAATCATGAACAGGTTTCAGACTGCATTTGAAATGCTCACTTTCTGAGCTGTAATCACCACTTTCATGTGGCCAGCCACTGGAGGATATAGAAGACAGGTTTGGAACACCTTAACGTCTCTTTCTTCATGTGGAAATTGTCAAGTAATATGAGTTACATGTGCTACTACTATTGCATGCTTGCTGTCCCACGCTAATTGCTAATTACTTTCCACTACAAAACACAGTTATAAAATACRTTATAATTTTTCCATTAATATAATATTTACTTTACTGCAATTTTMTGTTTTCTTCAAGCCCCTGTAGCTTCTACAGTTCAGGTAATGATTCTTATGACATCACTTTCAGTTTCAGAAGCCATAGTTTTGCATTCATACTTCACAAAGAGAGAAAGTTCATTCGTATCTTAACCTCATTTCAGAATAGATATGGGCAGAATGTAGAAAAGCATTAAGTAGTGGTGGCCAAATATCTCCTTTCATTTCCAAGCAGGAAAAATCCAAGCTTCTTCAGAACCGTTATTTCCGCTTTAAATCCATTCTCATCACTAAACAGAGATAACTAGAATTAGCTGTTTGGTAGAAATCAAATATTCTTTTGGTTCTTGTCAAATTTTGTACACTGCTGTACAGAGGTGGAGGTGGTGAGAGGTGCGTGGTGATAATACCTTTCTTCAAGATCTCAGTAATCCAAATACTTTTTTTTTCCTTCAGAATAATGTCTTAATTTTTTCACTGTTGTTCTTCATGATGCTAATTCCATTCAGTTATGCAGTGTCCAAGGTGGTTTGAAATTATACTATGAGAAAAAGAGGTGAAAATATAGATTTGGAACAGGAACAGGTGTTTAATGAATTCTGTGGTTTATTTTGCTTGTTTTTCTGATTGACTTAAATCTGTTGAAACCTTTGAAAAATTGTGGGCTGAGGTTCTTTCAGCATAGGAGGAAATGAAACCTGCAAAGAGACTTCTTGAATTTGGTATATTACTCCTGTGTTCTGATTGACTTTAGCTATGACTTTTGCTTGTCTATGTGCTATAAAGCAGAGAAAGCAAGTGATTTTTCCTTTTCCAAATACTTTAATTGCCATTGAGGTAGACTTCTCATTAGAGCTAAATGACTGGAAACAGTCATGTGAGTTGCTTGGAATATGTTCTCTTAAGGATAATGAATGACAGCTGTCGCAGTGCTCTGTTATTTGGTCATCACTGTTGCAAGTGATGACACGATTGGACATGACCAACCACACTGACCACTGAGTAATGTGATATAAAGTAAAGTAAGGCTGCTAGGACTAGAGTTTTCTGTCATCCTGGAACTAAATGTGAGCTAAGACTGAATTTTCYAAAAGTTTCGAGTATAAGCCAAAACATTTTTAGAGACATTGTACCACTTCTCCCTTAAATTATCAGAAATTTTAGCATTAATTCCAGGATATGGGAGTTTTTATTTCAATGTCCTTTTCTTTCTATAGGTAGTAATACACCTCATTTTAAAGAGTATCCCAGTTTGTCTTGGCTTTGGCTCTGTTGGATTTGCAATGGAATTCTCTCAACCTGTTCCATAAGATTTCTGCCTTGTCTCATAAAGTGCTTGTATCTGAACAGTGGAAATGAGCGTGGTCTAATTTCATAGCTAGGGGATCATCTAGGGAAGTGGGAGATTTGGATATCCATTACTTATTGATTAGACACTCATATAAAATTGAACCATGCCAACAGGAAAGATGAGATGAACAGTTTCCTGGGAGGGAGAAAATGAAGATTCTAATAATTTTTGGCAGTGAAAGAAACCAGTGTGAATCATGCATGTGTTTTATTGTCCCTGTGCTATTAAGATTTTACTTGAATCAACTTTTCACTTCCTATTAAAAAAAAAAAGGGTTGAAACCTTTTTTTAAAAAAATCAGTAGACCTTTTCTTCAGTTCAAACCTATTTTCTGAAGTACTGAAGCAAAATTAAAATAAATCCAGATTCATCAGGAAAGTTAAAGATGTGCTTGCTATAGGGAGAGTTTTGCTTAATTCTGATTTCCATGCTTTTTGAATCTACATCTAACTTTCTATGAAACTGATATTTGTTAGCGTTTGTAAAACTGCTCAGAATCCATTCTGCATCTTTCCTACAAGTTCTTACTACACGTAAAATTAACCATGCTTGTACCAAGACAGTTACCTAACTTGWATAGACATAGAAAATCTGTATCAAGTAGATCTTTTCTCTTCTGCATGCCATGTATTCCCACCTGGGTGGTTGTAGCTTCTTTTGCCATGTCTGCAGAGTAGAGGAAAACAACAAAAAGCCTTGTCCCATGGAGGGCTGCCTGGTGTTTGTTCTGCTTAATAACTTTGAGCTGTTTTCAGAACCATTCTATCAAAGGGTTGTCAAATAACTCTTCTCAAAAGAGCAATTACCCAGATGTAGTGCTGCAGATTCTCTCTAGGCATCTTCAGGCTTGTTTCCAGTCTAATAATTTGACATCAATACGTCCTATTCTGTCATTTAGTGTAATACTGCCACTAAACCAGCTCCCGACCTGAGGAAACAARCAAACTGTAAGTTGCCCACATCCATGATGTACTTAAAATCTTTGTGGAAAAATAGGGAGCACATAAGAAATCAGCCATTAGGAAATACTGTTGTAAAATACATAAAGTATTTATAGAACCATAAAATAGTTCTTAATGTTATGAAAATACTGTCAGGAAACTTTAAATTTAAATAATAATTACTGACATTCATACAGATGTAAAACTATGTCTTTAATATCYGGGATGACAAAAACTTTGGTTCATAGTTTAGGACAGAGAGACTATGAATAAGACAAATAAATGAATAAATTCTTGAAAGACTTTGCTGTATAGAATACCCATGGATTCATACTCATTCCTCCAATTCAGTTGAATATTCAGATTTCAGATCTGCTTAATGTATCAGTGAGACTAAAAGATCAAATTAGTATGAAAAACTCATTGAAATTCTTTTGCTGGAAATACTTCATAGGCAAAACCTTGTTAAACATCTAAGAGAAGGTCTAGCTTCTTTGTCCTGAGTTAAAGTGGTTGAAGAGTCAGAGTTTATAATCCCATTCATCTTTTTGCTAAAGAAAAGCCCTTTCTTCCTAGAGAGGTTTGTTAACATGGTATTTAGCTCTGCAGTGGTAATTTCATATATATATGTAATATACCTATTTATAAAACATTTATAGAAGACACAACTTGATTACTGTACAGAACCTTTGTACTATATTATCACTGAAATAATTCTGAGTGAAATTATTGATAATTTCAATAGAGGTTAATAAGTAAAACAATTTGGTGTACTAGAATAAAATACAGCCAAGAATATCTCTAACAGCAAAAAAATATTTTGATAAACTGATACAGAGCTTTGGATATCTATGCAAATAAATCTCCTAATTTATTTGTAAAATGGTCTATGTTTTATTTCTGAAACTTTTTTTAGACTTCTTTTTGTCTAGTCTAGAAGCTGGGAATTAAGAATGCATATTTATATTAGAATCAGTAGATTGGCAGGTCTAGTGTTTCACAAAGGAAAAGAAGGACTTTTAATTTCGAGAAGAAAAATCACTAGGGTATCAATAGGGAACCAGATACTGTTTTCTTTAGTAAGCTTCAAAGAATTGTAGATACAACAARGTTCTTTGAATTGCTCCATTAACTTCTTGCTTTTGGTTTATCATTATCTTTGTGTTGGTTCTTTCAAGTTATTCTTCAGTACAGAAGTATGTTTTAGAATATGAGCATGCAGGACTTCATAGATTTTATCATGGAAGTAGCAAAATACAGCTGTATTTTTTCTCATGTTTTTCTGTTTTCATTTCAATGCATATTTTCATTTTTTCCTTCTAATTTTATTGCGTCTCTTTTTGGGGAGGTTGACTCTATTGCACTGCTTCAAACCAGGTACCTGAGTGCGATTTAAGGTTCCAGGTGTTATTTTATGTTTTTCTTCTGCCAGTGTATGTGGTATTCCTGCCCCTTTAGAAATGATCTCTGCAACTGTTGAAGCCATTGTACAGATGGAGCTTTATTAAAATGATAAAAAAAAGGCATAGTCTTGGCTTTCTAATATAGTTTCTCTCTTTTTTTCCGGGTTGTGTGCAGCTGGATTGAAGCTTGTAGTCCCTTTCCTGCCTTATCAGAGGGCACTTACAGCCCACTGTTCTATGAAATATATCGTCCATTTATTTCAATGAAAAACACACTGCATCATTACTTTTGGGTTTTGCTTTGCRTTTTTTTTTTTAATAGGGATGCACTGAAAACAGCATGCACAGTGACGAACCACAAAATAAATCAGTTGGTCATCTAATTCCCTTCCCTAGGGATAGGATGTTACTGAGCCCCTAAAATCACTTAATTAGACAGTGATACACGTTGTGGGGTTGTCACTCGCAATATTTGAAGCAAAAATAGTAATAGAGCAAAAGAAATTCACCTGTACTGACCCTTGTGTAATTGTACAGTGCAGTTCTTTCTTCCTTGATTAATAACCTTGACAGCAACCATTTGGCCAGATAGTAAAACCTAGTAATAAAGGAACAATTTTTAAATTTAACATCTGTGTTCTTAAAAAAATGACACTTCAGGCTTTATAGTACAAAAGTATGTAGCTTCTTTTGAAAACTTCTATTATTTATATTTGTGATCCAAAATGCATAATCAAAACTGGATCTACTCTATAAGACTTGGGAAATGCTGGTCAACAGAGCAGGTGAATTAACACGACTCTCTTCTATGATGGCAGAATAAGAATATGTGCAAAACAATGTAAATATTATTTATCATTTGGATTTCATACAAACTACTTAGAGTTGAATGCAATGCCAGAGGCTGAATTTTTGTGAATGATATGGTGAGGCTTAATGACTCAGAAATGCCTACAGTGGGTTATGGATCTTCACTGAACCATTAGCAATGTCATTCTGAACTAGAAGAACCCAGGAATTTATAGARAAGAAGTTGGTATTCACCAGACATGCTCCATGCCTTTTTCTGAAGCTATAAAGAAAATTCCACCCAGTGTGAGGAAGATTCCAAAATGAAAGCCTTGAGAAGCTTTCCATGTAGACCTCAAAGATAAAACTTTTAAAAGTTAGGCACAAGACACAACTCTGCAGACACTATGCGGAGTGCCCAGGATGATGTTGTACCATTTCTTTTAGCTACTCATCAGCTTTGATAGTAGTTTCCAAAATCAATCTACGCTTTTCTCAAGGACTGGGCATGCTGCTAGGTCAAAGATCTTATACCATTAGACTGGAAAAATGAAGGATTCATTGCCTACTTGGTCACTTTAGCATCTTTGGAATTGCTTTCTGTGGAAACTGGAAGGAAATAGGTAGGTTCTGGTATACTAAAGTAATAGAGTAAGAGAGCTGCATTGGAGGGAAAGTTAAAGCAACTGAACAAACAAGTCTGTAAAGTAGCACTCTGCTAGTGCTATGTAGCCTTCTTTACTCGGGATGGCACCATCTGTCCTTTCTTCCCTCCCTGCTTCCTCAATCTGTTCTCTAAAAACACTTTGCAATWACCTGTGCTCAGCCATCTCAAGCAAGTTACCACCTTCTCCTTCTACAGAAGTTTTAACCCAATTCAGAGCACAGCAGCTAGAGCAAAGATTCCTTCCTTGTTGCCAAGCTACAACACTTTAACAACAGATAAACAATGTTACAGTACACTAAAATAAAGCAAATGTTTATATAATTCACATTATCACATTAGTGAAAGAATGTGTGTGCAATGTGTGACCAACTGAATCCTAGGAGTATATCCAAAAATATCTAAATATCTAAAAGAACCTGATCAGAGAGAATTGGACTATGACAGAGTAAGAGAGGGTAGAGGGGATRGCATCTAATAAAGATACACAAAAATATCCAACCAAAAAAAAAGCCCTATTAGAAAAAGTCACTTTAGAACCTGAGCTGCACTTTTCCAAGATGAATAAATAAGCAGRTATGTTCCCCTTTTCATGCACGTGTGTTTTGGAAAATTGTATGCAGTCATGTGAATATTCTAGACTWGGCATTTTTGGAGACTAAAATGTCAGATACTGTCCCTCTGAGAATTCGATGATTTAATGAGATKTCTAGAACACCAGTGTTCTTTGTGGACATCTATTTGGTGGACATCATTTGCTTCACCTTCACTCTTCCCGAGACTCAAGGACGGGAGCGATTTACCAAAGTYGAGGACCTAATGTTATCCCATGTCTCAGACCTTGAAACTAAAGCAATATGTATATTGAAGAAGCCAAAGATACACTTCAAAGAAGAAAGTAATCTGTTAAGTCCCTGCAGCAATAGTAGCTGTTATGACAACTTGCATAGGTTTTGGCAGGTATGGTGTCTGTATCCAGATAATTCTTCTTCTTCTTGCCCGGTGACAACAACAGTTGATTGATACCTCCTGTCAACCACTTGTTATTGTGGTATTTTATTGTTAATTTATTGTGTATTTTATTGTGGTAATTTATTGTGTATTTTATTGTTAAAACAATAAAATAAAATTAGATAAAATAAATAAATCAAGTAATGGAAATCTTGATTAGGAATTTTTTATGTACACATTCTACTGGTCAGGCCTGTAGGTAATAACAACTTTCTTCCAGAAACCAAAGGGAAAAAATTTAACCAAGAGATGTAAAAAGGAAAGATCTGTAATGCATTGCTTAAYGTGTTATACATTACTTTTTATTATGGAGAGAATTAACAAAATGGGTGGAAGTAACCCTTTATTTCTCCCAAGTTTTGGCTAAATTGTGATATTCTTAGGATATTGAAGTGAAAATATGCTTTGTGGAGTTCTTAGACTCTGCACAGCTAGTAATGCGAATTAACAGGAAAAAAGAGATCTAAGTAGGTACTGAGGTGGGTTTGTCAAATAGATTTTATTTTGATGCTRGATGAGGATAATATGAGTCTTTCAGAAATCTGAACAGAAGTCCACTGATTGTACTTTGTTTGTTTGTTATCAAATTTGTTGAAGGTGCTAATTCTAACTTCAGGTAGAAATTTGTGTCCACATGTTGGTGGAGAGTGCGGATAGATGATTAAAATGGTRATTACAAACCAGCTATGAAAATCAAAGGTGTATTTAAACTCTGCTCTCTAAATAATGAGAAGACTTTCTCAGCTTGTACTAAAAAAGGTTATCAGAAGTTCAGTGAAARGAGTTGAAGAAAATCTAAAGGGGGCAGTTTGCAGTCATCAAAACATTAGAAACCACCACTAAATTTAAATCCAAAGGCTGCAAAACAGCGTTGCAGGTTTGGCRTGTTCCATATTCAACATGATGTGGATGGATCTTTGCATTAGATGGATCCTTGCACTTGGTATAACTAAGGGGAGTTGTGCTTAAGAAGACTTGAAAGCAGTTTTCTGCAAGACCAAGTAAGACTAGTCTGCCAGAAAACAAACAAAAACCAGACTACACTGAGGTGTTAAATCTTTTAATATCACCTGCATAATGCTACTAATGATCAGAAAAGTCATCAGTAATTAAGCATTTCTCAATAACACCTCATCCATTGCTAACCTTAATGTCCCAGTTTTCAGGGGACACGTACAAGTCTTGCCTTCATTTGCTTCTAAAATTCAGGAAATTGCTTGAGTTATGGATTAGGGTTTGCATGCAGATGGCTAACCCTGGCCTGTGGCACCACTAACAAGGTAAAAACACGAGGAGTTTCAGGTTGCAGCAGATCACAAAGGCAGACTGATGTTTGTGCAGATGACCCACCCTGACCTGTGGCATGACTAACAGGACAGTGACACGAAAATGTCAGTATACTGTAGACAACAAAATGGCGAGCAGTTATCTAAGCAGAATTAATAATCAGCACAGAAATTAACAGGGTATCCATATCATAAATACCAAATAATGCTAGAAAATCAACCAAACTAGGGCCGCTGGAAAAGGGGGAAATGGGCATGTTCTACATTTGGGAAGGGATGGAGGTGATACAGGGAAATTATTTGAAAGGTAGGATGAACGGTGCTATAGAGTTAAACAAACCTTTTGACAAGAGTGGTTTAAGAGTCCCTCGTTGAAAGTCCTATATGTGATAAATGTAGTCTTGAGCAGGACAATACCTCTGGGTTTTTTCAAACTGTATTTATGCATGACTTCCTTCCAGGATTGGAGGGGCCTGGGATGCTTTCCCCACTGCTGGCAAGGGAACACCTAGAGGGTATTTCTTGCCATCCCAACACTTATTAATTTTATAATACCTTGTAGTTTTCCCAAACTTCAACTTAGACTTCATTGTTCCCCAGGCAATCATGTGCCCATCTGTCTAACGTGCTAAGAATCTTATATGTTCCCTTACCAGTACTCTTTCTCTTTCCTGCTGGTACAAATAATCTTTTCTCTCAGCTGAAGTAATGTAATCAAATTAAGCTCTGAGCTGTTCTTTGCAATGTATTTATTGATATATTTATATATAGATAAATGATAATAAAATATTATATAAATATATAATATATTAATATATTAATATATAAATAAGTGGTGTAATAACGTATAACTTTACGTAGTATAAATATCTAATAATATATAAATATAATATAAACCACATTTATTAATATATTCAGCATTAGATGCCCTTGGTTTAATTTCAGACTCTCTAAAAGGTTTGTGCATTGAAAAGCAGTCTTTTAAAAATTTGTTTGTTCTTACCAGAGTGCCTCTTTTCATGTTTCTTGATAAACATACCCTGATTTAGACATAAAATAAAAAAGCATCCATACTCAGCTCAAGCTAATTCAACTTTTTGTGGTTTAAACCCAGCCAGCAAATAAGTACTGTGCAGCTGCTTGGTCATTCTTCCTGCCACCAATATAACATACATATAAAATAATATTTATTGTTATAATTGTTAATAATAATAATARYAGCAATAGTAACAACTACAACAATAATGCCATGAAAAAAGATATAAAAAACCCAGAAAGTAATAAAACCCCAGGAAGACAAGTGATGCACAAAACCATTGCTCACCACCCACTGACCAATACCCAGCCCGTCCCTGAGCAGCGATTCAGCCTTCCCAGTTTATATACTGAGCATGATGTGCTACGGTATGGGATATCCCTTTGGCCAGTTCGGGTCAGCTGTCCTGGCCATGCTACCTCACGGCTTGTCCACCTCCTTGTTGGCAGAGCACGGGAAACTGAAAAGTCCTTGATTAAGGGTTAGCACTGCTCAGCAACAACTAAAACATCAGTGTGTTATCAAGCTTGTGCTCATACCAAATCGAAAACACAGCACTGTACCAGTTACTAGGAAGAAAATTAACTTTATCCCAGATGAAACCAGGACAGTGAACTTTTCTTCCTTTTAAATTACTTAATATGTTAAGACATCATAACAGGCTTCCTGTACCTTAGGGGGATTCCTCTTAAGAATTTGGTTTTTCCTCCTTTCAAGTTTGCTTACACTTTTGAGCAGTGTAGTCCAGAACTGGGATTTAAAAAGATAGAAAATAAAAAACAGAAATGTTAAATTTTTGCTGTTGATTGAATTTGTGTTTTCATAGCTTATGAAGTAGAACATAAGTGACATGCAGGTAAGAGTGCTTAGTGTGAGAGACYACAGATTTTTGGGTCAGGCTTGACTAGAAATTTTGGATTTAGCTGTTTTTCCTCTTTTCCCCGTTTTCCCTCACACGTTTTTATGAGTTACACTGCTCTGTGAAACAAGTTCTGGAGATTCAAGTCCTGAGAAAGTACAGGAAAGTCTGGTGCGTAATGTGAAGCACTCGAATTTTCAAAATATTTGTTCTGTTGTAAAAGAAATGAATTTTTATTTGGTTCTATTAGCACTGATTTGCAATCTGTATAATGGGAAGCTATATTTCTCATTGTAAATCTTTAATTTGTGTTTATGGCTGTGGAAAGAAAAAACAGTTCATTTCACCTTCAGGTTGATAAACTCTGGGCTTTGTGTGGAAGGCTCCACTTGCATTTGCTGCATGAAAGGAAGCTCAGAATTCGGTTTCACCCTGTGCCATCAAGTACAGTTGTAAGTGGTAGTTTACTGCATATTGAGAGTTRAAGTTTTAATGCATTTCTCGCTCTGAAAAGTCTGAAATTTTCAGTCTGAGCATTCAAGTAGGTGAAAACTTGAGGGTATGCTATTGAGTCAAATTCAAAGCAACGTTAAATCAGACTGTCAAACTATAAGTTTTTTTTTAGGGAGTCATCTTTTGGTGTTGGTAGAGTGCATTGAAGACTSTGTATGTTAGAAAACTTGCTGCTGAAATTCTACAGGCAGTATTATAAATATTCTTTAGTCTCAGTGTTTAAAAACTCTTAGAAACATGCTATGTATTGGATTAAAAGAAGTAAAAGAAATTAAAAAGCAAGCCTTGATAATTTTCAGGAATACCAGTCTTCACRAGACAGTTTCTGTGGATAATTATGGTGACAGATACAAAAACTTACAGAACATTTCTGAACATTAGAAGTCTACAACAAAAAGACAGAAGCCGAACACATGGTAGGGAAATTACTAAATTAATTTTTCCATTAATTTTACCTCATGAAAGAATATTAAATGATCTTGGAAACAAAAAAAAAAACAACAACCCAGAACCCTTTCAAAAATGGTTTTGTCCACAAAATTCATTAATRATAATAAACTTAATAGTGATAATATATCCAATAACTTCAGTTTGATCTAATGTAGGACTGTCTGAGCGAGTTAATTGTGTTGAATACAAGTCGTGAAAATTTGCTTACTCCTCAGACTTATTAGTCCCAGCCTAGCTGTTGTAGTTTGCTTGCAGATGTTGGGCTGAATGAAGTAACCCTGTTGGTGCGACAGCATCCATACAAAGCCATTTGCATAGAGCAAACACTGAGTGTTTGCAGAGAAGACATCCGGAAATAAACGTGCGCTGCCATTGTAATTCCCTATATCTAAGCCAACTGAGTACAYGTAACTTTGTTCACGTTGAGAGTTAAATAAAATTTTAGAGGAAATAACTTCTTTTTTGCACCTGTTGTTCTTGRAAATAGCAAACAGAAGTGCCTGCTCTTTCCTGATCACCACCTAATGTGCAATATTTCCTCCTTCCTCTGGCTTATACTCTGTCTTCACAGAAAGGGATGCTTACAATCTGTTTAACGAAATAGTCCATTAACCCATGTTAGAACAAAGCAGGAGAGCACCCTCATTGGTTTTCTTACAGGTGTTGGCACCTGTCAAGGTAAGTAGAGAAAAGGCTGAATGCTTAATCAGGGTATGAATACTGGTGTCCTCAGATCTTCTGGGTGGTCCATGACAATGAACATCAGAAGACTCATTTTCACCACTGCAAAAAATTAGCTATGTAATGTCTATTGTTCTCTAATTTCTCACTCATCACTCTAGAAGTGTAATCCCAGGTGTCTCATTTCTATGCAAGCAGATGTGGAAGCTCGTAAACTGAATTGCAACCTGAAGGAATGAGTTCTCAGATCTTTTGGTTGCCAGGGAAACTACATTCTCAGTCTGTGTATGTTTACAATAGCCTCCTTTCCAAAGCTGTCTAAATTTCATGTTGTGGYACTTGGGACCAGACTATGATAGAGAAATAGTAATATATGTCTACTAAGTGTTATCATTGATTTTTTAAATAATATTTACAAAAATAAGTCATGTCTCAGAGTATGTATGATTTTAACAGATATGTGACAAATCTCAGAAGTATTTAATATACGTTTTGATCCTTCTGGCTACTTTTCTGTGCTCCACTTATAAATCAGTCTCCATTAGAGTACGGTTAAGTATGGCCTGAATGTCTAAAGAGGTACTTCTGAACAAAAACCTTTTTCAGAAGAAACTGTCTTTTTTCTCCTCCCAACAGTATATTTTTCCAGATTACTTTGTGGCACAAAAGCAGGATGGGGGCTATTGAATCATGCTACATCAATGTGGACACTTTAGATCTAGGGAACTGTCTCCTAGGTGACAGAATTTGGCAATTTCTTTATAATAACTCAAAATCTTGGTGGCATTCCTATGCACACCTACTCTGACTAATATTTAGAGCTTTCTTTAATGTACTAATATCCTATTTTTACCTTCAGGAACATAAAGTTAGATTTCAGACACAGAAAATCCAACTTCCAGACAAAAGTATCAGACATTTTTTTTTGTTGTTTTAAATGGTCAATGAATTAATTTTCAAAATCTTATCTCACWGTACAAAATTTGTGCTTGTTCTCCACGGAGGCACCTTGTGTGACTCACTGCCTTTCTTCTGCACCATTTGTGAGTCGATGCAGCTCTCCAGATTCAATATAGCAAAAGCATCTGTCCTATGCTGGTACATRGTGTGCATGCAGCCTATTTCTAACTAATTTTCTTCACAGCAGCAGCAGTCTTACCCACATTATTTCCTCCTGGGCAATGAAATACAGAAACATTTACTTTTTCCTCTTCTGTGAAGACCTATCATCACTAATTTTTTTTTTTTTTGTTTTGTTTGATAATTTAAAAAATCTTAATAATTTGGCATTTTATCTATAAAGGCAGTTTCTAGGAAGCTATCTGGAAGATTCTGTCGTGCAGAGGCTCAGAATGATCAGTAAAATCCAGACAGCATGGCAGATCCATCACATTTCTTGTCTCTGAATTATTTCTCAACAGAATATATTATCAATAGTAAAACAAATGAAGTATATATCTTAGGCAAAAGAATATAATTTTTAAAAATCCCAAAGGAACATTAATTCACTTTAAATGTGAATCAAAACTGGCATAGGGTTTAAAACCAACAGGCGCCAGCAGGAAGGAAAATATCCATAATGTGAATTAGTGACAACAGCTAGGATTTGAAGCACTTGAGTTTGAATAATGTTCCTGAAGCTTAGTAAGAGGAACTTACTGAAGTGAAGGTAATTGCTGTGGGCATTGCAAAAATGTAACTTGTATTCTATGTTTGTAAAATTAATATAAAAAATGATGTAATATATGTTAAAATACTGAAAACTGTAGGGTTTTAATGTCCTGGATGCCAGCTGGAGTTCAAATTATTTTAGCGTCTTGTACAAAATTCTAAGGACATTGAAAAGACTGTAATTAATCAGTGACAAAATAGGTGAAATTGCTGATAGCTGGTTCTTCCATTAGAAAAGTRAATCCAAAATGTTAAAATAAAATATTATCAAATGAGAGATTCAAAGCAAAATACAGCAGTTCGGAGTCTGGATGAAAAGATGGTATGTAGAGAGGTACGTGATGTTTGTCATGTTTTATGTTTCATGCTGTTTGATGGGAAAAGAAAAAAGCAAAATTTAATTATTCTTCAAGAGGTTGTTGAAATGGACAGTATTTGCATCGCATGAGTGGGTAATACTGTGATGCAGCTCTGTTAGCACAGATGAAGACTTTGAGTGAGTGAATCAGTAGAACTGTGCATCAGGAAATGAATGAATTATAAATTTACCAAGTGATCTGGATCTGCCATTTGTTCATTTCAATTTGGTACCCACTAAACTGATTCATTTGAAAAGAAGCATACTTAGGTGAATAATTATTATGAGATCTATGGCTAGATCATAATAAAGCTGGTTCTTTCCTTTTTTTTTCCTGACAGAACATATAAACAATTAGTTCAAAGGTTTCTTTGGTATAGTGATCTCAGAATGTGAAATATGTGCCCAAGTCAATGACCTCGGAGGACTATTATACAAATGCATCTTACTATAATGTTATTCTAATGTTTTTTAGACATTTGAGAAACTGAAATAGTTTATGGTGAATTCTGTAGATACCAGTGTGGGAAGCATTTAGAAAGTGGAACTGAAGCTTGCACAGTGGTTGTTTATACATATTTAAATCTTTACCTCATGTGAATATTGACTTGAATGGGTAAAGAGGCTCACACAGGAGCAGCAGCTGGGATGCTGTGCAGAAGCTGCTGACAAACAGATCTCAKATCTGTGCCATTAGACTGACTCTGTAGTGGCTATGAAGAATCATGCAGTCTGAGTCACAAATGAAGGAAACATTATTGTATATTTCAGCTTATATTTTAAGGCAATTAACAAGGTGATTTGAGAGAAAAAAACATACATCTGTTGATATCAGAACTATAAAACTGCTCTTGTGGGTTAAGCTGATGAGCAGACAGGGTATTTACATTTCTGTAATCTAAGTTGATGGTGGGAAAGAAAATCTTCATTCACCAAACAGCTGATACTGAGCAACTACTCAGTACTTCGACTGTTGAGTAGTTGAGCCCATGTCACTTCCTACTTTTGTGCCCTGTGCTGCAGCCTGTGTGTCCAGATAAGAGACTTAATTTTCTGAATTTCACCTTGGCTAACTCTCTGAATATCTGGCCCATTTCAAGTAAAAAAAMCCTAAATTCCAATTTTATGTTATGCATATCCATCTTTTAAAGATTTGTTTTCAGAGATTCTCAGTAGTGTCTCCCAAAACATCCCTCAAAATCAAAAGGTATACTGCATCAATAAATTTGCTGCCCTTTGCTGAAAGTAATTTTTTCAAATCACATTCTTGTAACGCTTTTCCCCCRCCCCCTTCCTCATTTTCAAAGTGGTCATGATACAGTTATTTGAGGTAAGTAAACCTCCTTACTCAGGGAACACTTTTTTAAAGTCACATCCTGTAAAGAACATGATGTATTAACAGCTTAAAATCTGGCATAGCTTTCTTCAATTTGTAGGTATATATTTGTCATTGTCTTTTCAATTACTAAGTAAGTTTCCTTGGACTGCTTCATGTATTCTACACAGGAGATGAGTGGTGAGAGCTTGAAAGTAGAAAGAGGGGGAAATCCCTCTGGGAATACTGARTAAAAAAAAAAATTCTGAGGACTTCAAGTTTACAGCCCTTGAGTGCACCTAATTCCTAGCCAAAATACACACTTTTTATTTGTACAGGAATTGTACACACCAGCTGTTGGTTTGTCTCAGAACCTTCTCTTCTGCTTAAATGAAATACATACTTCCCTTATATGCATTCTGCTACTGGCAGTGTAGATATCACTGACTCTACCATACTCAATAGAGAATCTCTTCTTCCGGCTTCTCCTTTAGTGTCTTTGGCTGCATTTGTAGTTGCTAGAGGTGTATTTTTGTTGTTCAGGATTTTTTTAAGTAGATCATAATTATTTCAGAGGGGACTGCCTCCTTGTGGTAAGAAAACTACCGGACACTGGTTTATGCCATTGAGGCCTATTGAGACAAAACTCACTATGGCTTCTATTATTTGGCAAACAAGTCTTCTTTATTTCAAATTAGTCAACTAATTAGTCATCTTCTCAAGTCGTGTTTTATTAGAAGTAATTTGAGTTTGTTGCCGCGATGAGATGTTCCCTCATTATTTGAATGTTCCCCCAGCTGGAATTCAACAGGATTTTGAGGCTTATTCATTCTTAAATGAATTCCTAGGTATGACCCTTGGAAAGGAACTTGTTGTTTCCAGAGAAAATGAGGGTGAAAAAGACAATGAGCAGTTTTTCATAAACTTAATTAGAAACAAGGTGAGGTATCAACATTGTGTTCTGTCACTTAGCTACAGCATAGCACTGCCCTTACGGATTTTTTTTACCATTCAGTAACTGCAAGGCCATTTGCCTCTCAAATTAATGAGAGATAAGCTTCTGCACACTTTCAGCAGGACAAGTGCACTTTGATGTTAAATCATCGCTAAAAGGCTAAAACCATGAACTGTCACACCAATCTTTCCCTGCAGAACTGGTGTGTCAAAGCAGTTGGTAGTAAGAAGTGTAAAATGATTGAGAAACTGGTGATATTTCTGAGGACTCCACCTTCTGGTTTGTTCTTTTCTGCTGCTTCAACGTCTGTTGCAGTGTTTGCCATTATTAGTTGAGTCAGTCCTAGATTTCTAGACTTCAAATTGATCATATGAATACAAAGTTTTAAAGGCAGGGCTTTATATTAAAATATTGCTTTAAGTAAATAAGATGCAAAAAAAATGGCTCTATTTGCTCTCTGATTACAAAGGTTTTCTTTAAAAGTATCAGAAGTTATTAGTTGTTCTTAGCACTGCAGAACAGCTTCCTGTGGAATGACTGTGGAATTTGGGTGTTAGAAAACTGATTTCAGTGGGATGTCGAGTAATGTTTTACTTTTGTGTCAGACAGGAAAATGCTGACATATTGAAGATGCACTTTGTCATGCAGGGACTCTTTTTCTTAAGCTTCATTCTTTATGGAAACTCCTTTGCAAGGTCATGGTTCAAAGAAGGAAAATACAGTAAGACATTGCCTTGTTGCAATATCGACGTATTGTGTTCATAGAGTAAATGTGCATTTTTAATGATTATTTTCTCTCTTGTATTGCTACATTTGAGTGAAAGGCAACTATGGAGATACTGAAATAGAAAGTTTTTATAGTAGTGGAACTCAAAGATGCATAAAGAGCTCCAAAAATTTTACTGGTTCAGAGTGGTTCTAAAGCTAAACATAACATTATGGTGGGAGTTTTTCTGCTTGAGGTGATTTCTTCTGTAAAGGTTTTTTGTTTAACATTCATTTCTATTTCTTCTGGCATATTGCCAAAAATAAATAAATAGGATATGTCCTACTTAGTTAACAATTCTACTGGTCAGCGTATGGACGAAGAATTTAACTCTAGTGAGACTTGGCAGAATGAAATTAGAACCAAGAGCTCACTCCCTGAACTGCTTATAGATTAAGATGGCCTAAGTAACCTGATTGTTCAATGCTGCACACTGCATTCAATACAGGGAAAAAATCTGCATAAAATCATTCTTTCTATAAGATATAATAGTATAACTGTTCCTATGTTCAGAATACTGAATAAAGTTTGTCTTCTTCATGTTTTGTGTGGGTTAACTCAAATACACAAAGTTCTACAGCTCAAATAGCCTTTTTTTCCCACATTTTTGTTTTTTTCCTCTTAACCTGCTGCATTATTTAGATGGATAGGCATTAAGTATGCCAGAAGTGGTGGAAGTGGAACTGCTATTATAAAATGATGTTAGTAGTGCACTTCTTTCCTATTATATCCTGTGGAAGTAAGGTGGAAAAATTACACTTCTATCTCAAGGTGTTTTCTCTCCCAATGTACATTTTACCAGCCAACATCACCRTTGCCTGAGAACAGAGAGATTTTGACATAGACCTGGAATGGGCAGTTTTGGGAGTCAATTTGAATTTAGCTAAATATTGTTAGAAATCCTTGACACATTTGGAGTCACAAAAGTCACGGAAAGTAAGGTGCTGGGAACAAAAGTCTTTGTAGCTGCTGACATAAGCACATTTGCATTGAGGACTAATTATTCCCAGATTTGTTCAGTTAATTCCAGTTTCTTCTCAGTGTAATAAGAGGGACTGTATGCAAAATGTAAATAGTCTGGTCCTTGCACTCTATGTCCAAGCTGTTATCTTTCCAAATACATAAAACATCTGTAGTCAGAAGTAATCATTAAAAAACATCCTATCCTAAGGTCATCTCTATTCCACCATCCTATTCTAAGATTGGATCAGCAGTTTGTGAATTTGAGTTAACTGATTTGAGTTGAGATAACCTGATTTGAACTGGCTGCATTTTTATTTCACAATGTATCCGATTTTAACAGATGAAGAAGGATTTTATAAGATGACTTTGCAATGCTGAAATTGCTGGAAGATAATTTTCAATTATTAAATTTGAAAAACTAAGAAGGAAACAAACCAACTATGCGAGCATGAGCCTTTCCCTTAATATCCCCTCTTTTCTTTGGAAAATTGTGCAAGACATAGAWATTACATTTAAGCTTTGTAGATGTAGTTTAGGAAATTAAAAATGGAGTCTGGTCTCAGTGGAAATGCAAACTATGAGGGTATATAATGTGCTGTGGCAGAGCAACTGGATTTTCAGCCTGAATGCTTGAGAGTTGTCTGTTTACAGTAGCATAACAAGCTGCCAGTTGTCCTTCTGTTATTTTTTTCAAAATCATCCATGCATTTCATTCTTTCTCTTCGTCTCTGTGTTCTAGTTTTTTTTTCCTTTCTGCCGTATATCCTAATATTTTATCTTCGTCCTTCCCTTTCTTTCAGTATTTTCTGTCAGCAAACAATGACATTGTGAATCTTGGATGGATATTGTTGCCAGAAATACTTCTTAGAAATTAATATCACACCACCTATAAATAGAAGAGTTGCCTAAGTTGATCTTTATTCACTACTGAGAGGAACTTTAGAAACAAACCTCTTTCAGGATGACTCTGTCTGATGTGCCATGCTCTTTCTTCTCTAGCTGAGCATCATAACATGTATTCTCTGCAAATTAATTTCCCAGTGCAAACAGGGTTGTTGTGTTTGGCAAYGTACAAGAGCATAACTTTCTATGTACAACAAAAAAAAGGATGTCTCCRCTATAGGGCTGCAGTAGTTTTCTAAGGATGAGGAGAGTGAGTGCTTGCTAACTGTTGCTATGACCTGGCTTGATGGAGAGTTTGAGTGAGAATAGTGTTTAATGAGTAAAAAAAAAGTTTCTTGTGGTTTAGCTCTTTTCCTTTGATGCTTAAAACAGAGAAGATAAAACTTTGCAACTGTATTAGAATAGCAAGATAAAAAAGCAGGTCCTTTTATTGAAAGCTTTCAGGTGCATAATGTGGCTGTATACACACTTGGCATCAGATTTCTACCATTTTTATAAGTTTAACAAATTACCATATCAATCGAATATRGTCCAATTACAGAGCAGTCCATTAGGTCATCTAGCCCCTGGGTTCTGCCCCATTGATGTCGGTCCAGGGTCTTCTTCRCCTTATTTCTCATTTAAGTGTTCTCAGATTCTGGTTACAAAAGCAAAATATTCTCTCCTTGACAGTAAGACCAAACAATATTTCAGGAATGTGTGACAAGGTTAGCTTATTGTTCGAAAATCTAACAGGTAGGGTACTAGGAGCTATATAACTATGCAATAGTAGTCTACAGGGCTATGAATATATGAAAAATGTATACAAAGCAAATCTTAAGGCATCAGCTTTACTACTGAAGATTTCCAAAATAGCACTATTAATAACGTAAATGAAAATAGGACATCGTATTTCTTCCGCTGCTTTGTTCTATAAGATTTCTGATACTGTTTTTCTTTTCCAGAATATTGGTAAAGATTTTCTTTTGATTGACTGTGTAGAAAGCGGTATAAATCCACTATTTAATAGGTTTTATAATGGAAATGTGTGGTGGTCCCTGCCAAATATACTTTCAGGCTTTACCTACCTATTGGACATCATTGTGTTTTCATGAGCGTCTATGTAAAAATTTTGGTTCTCTTAGCAAAAAACCGCATCTTGATATTGAAGAGACCATTTTTCCTAGTATAAGGTTTTTATTCTGTATTAAAAAATTCCAGAGACAACACATTTTGACATTCATTTATTATTGCTACAATACTTAAGAAAATTAATTATAATTTTAACAACTTATAATAATAATGTAATGAAATAATTTAATTTCCCATAAAATAGATCCTTCTCTAAGCAGTCATTAACTGTGCTCTCCTTCCCCATGTATTTCCTCTGATTAATATTTATGAATCATTTTATACAGAGTGGTGTTCAAGATCCAGGAAGGGAGGGTAAAAACAGAAGGAGAGAAGGGAATAACTACAATAAAGGCTTTGTGGAAATTTTTTGTGTGTAAACACTAAGGGGACAGTTGACAAATTTAATAGCCTGGCACTGTAGGAAGAACCACTGAAAACCTTCCATAAGAAAAACACTTTCTGATTCTGAGGAAATGTTTTGATGGGAACATATTGATTTTTTCTCTGCTCTCTGGAGATACTGGCCAGCCTGCTTGTTTCTCAGTTTTCATGCCATGCTGCACCCTTGTGCTGTCAGGGGAGCAGGTGGGTCCTGCCAAAGATCTCTGTATCTGTTTGACCCTAACTACACAGGATCCAGTTCCTGACTTCTAGGCAGCTTTCTCTTCAGCCTGCTCAATTTCTCAAAAAAATGTCTCATTAATGAGTTGGAGAGTCCTGAGCAGCTATGTCCATCATTCAGTCACGCCACATAATAAATCACCTGCGTCCCATTATATCTAGTCTCAGTATGAAACTAGTAATTAGCTGAATTTCATATCACTGATGTGTTTGTATAACTGCTTCTAGAATTTTATGACATGAAAAATGTATGTACTGAGACTCATAGACTCAGAGGTGATTAATGTCCTCTTTTCTCACCAGTTTGTCCAGAAGGAATGTATCTGCCCCGTAAGTGCCCTGGCAAGCTAACTCGTAATAGAGGCCAGTTACTCAGGCAGTTAGCACTTCAAAAATGTTTCTGCATATCACTAGTATTTTGTCAGATGGCCTTACATTAGCAGGGGGTTCATGAGTCAATATCCTGAYCACATTGATCAAGCGTACTATGGATTATAGGAACTGTAGATGGACATATTCACATTAAGTAGAATTCCAGCAAAGATTCTTCAAGTTAGATGTTGCAGTTGGGGAAGCGGTTCCAGAGGGATGTATGCTTTCTGATGAATGAGACTTCAGATCTAAGAAACACAGAATCCCTCTTGTCAGCTCATAGCTAAATGAAGCACAGAAAAATCTTTGGAAAGGAAACCCAAAAGTGGCTAATGATGTGTGTTCTTCCTTGGCTATTTCATGTCCATTTTTTCAAATTAAGGGAGTGAGTTTTTTGATTCTATGTTTTAGAGAATAAAACTTTCATGATTTTCTTTTGCATCTTCTCTGATATGACAGCAATTTCTAGAAAATTGTCAAGTAACAGGAAATTCTTCTCCTGGGAAAATGATGAGAAGCACAGTCCTGCCCTAGGTGCAGCTARAATTGGTGTCTCTTGTGCTATCAGTGTCTAGCTGCAAGAACAGCCTGACTGTGTCCTCTCCTGGGCTTCCCAGGGCAGCTGAAGACAGAAGGTAACTAAGAAAGCCTGCTTGGTCTTCCTTCTTGATTGATCTAAACAAGCTATGTAAGTTTCTCCTCAGGGGTCCTGTGCTCCATCTGCCCATGTAGCTGGGCACTCATTGCAGCTTGGTCATGTCCTTGCTGTCATGGGGAAACCCAGGAGCGACCTGGCCCAAAGACTCTGGCTGCCCTGTGCTGTGGTGCCAGGGGCTAAGGTGTTCGTCTCCATGGGGCTTCTGTTTTGGTCCTGAGGCCTTCATCCTCCCTGATGCTCCACAGCCTGCTCACTTACTCCTGCAGCCCCATACTGAGGATTTTGCCCTGTTGAGCAGGAGCTGCTGGCCTGGTTCTCCCTTCCAAGGGACCCTTGTTTGTTCTTCATTTGCTGGGACTCCCTGCCTCTACTTCATCTGAATTTTTCCAGGTGAGGGGTGAGCTGTTGCTCATCGGAGGTAATTGTCTCTAATCAGGTTCTTTTAGATGTTCCACAAGCAGGATTTAATGTTTACTATCAAATTTACTAATGCGATACATTTTCCATTACATGGAATTTTCATTTAGCAGAGGCATACAGCAATGCACTGCATAATATAGCAATTGCAATAAATAATTTAATAATTATACAAACATTACTCCTATTACCAGTTTCTATGTCCTGGTGCTGGGTATCTCCAGTGGCTGGGAAGGCGTATGTGGTTGAAGTCAGCACAAATTTGTTTTTTTTTAGACTGTTTAATTAGTTGTTCAGTTTTATGGGCTGGGCTTTGTGCTGGACTGGACTTCGTGCTGGGCTGAGCCGTATGCACACTGTCCCCTTCACATACCAGGTTGGTCACACACCAGAAGGACATTGCTCTCTACTAGTTACCTCAGGGAAGGCTGTTTATAGAAATTGATGACTCATTGGAGCAGCCAAATATCGAAAGCAAAGGTGACCCTCCAGTTCCCCCTGGTTTTGAGATAAGCTCAGCTTTTTTTATAATTTGTGATCATTCTTGACATTCTTTCTTTTGCCCATAAACAAGATTTTGAGCCTATCACTCAACAAAAATAGTAACTGCTAGGTAACAGTGCAAGTATTTTAGTGTTTTGCATGTGTTTAACTTCTACCCAGTCCCACCCACAAAAAAACCCCCATGTTTCTGTTAGCTTGTTATAGATTTGGCAGATCCATAATAAATGACAGTGAAGGATACATTCCTCCTTTCTCTTTCCGTGGGCCTTTTCTTCTTTATGTGTCCYGGACTTTTTTTTTCTGTTTTATTTTTATTTATGTGTGCAATGTTCAATGTGTACTTTTTACTGTTGCAGCAGTTATAGTCAGTGAAGTAGTGAGGATTTCATAAGTTATAGATGACTGTTACTTCCAAGAATCTTAGATGAATAACAGTATTATTGGATAAAATTCAAGTCAGAAATGTGTTCTAATAAATGAACTTAGGTCTTCTTGTATCCGCCAAGAATGTGAAATACCCCCCAAATACCACCTAAAATAACCTAACCTTAAGAAATCCGTCTAACAGAAAGTTTGCAAAAAGGAAGGTACACTTACTAGAGGGAAGATGTTTTGCAGCTGCTTTTTTATACGTTAATTTTGGCGGTGGAGGAAGTGCAGTTAAAATGACTGTAATTAGTGTAGTTGCATGATTGTTATTCCTATGTGTCTCAGCCTGAGATGAGGCCGTTCACTGCTTTAGAAGTATATGGTACCCACGGCTCCAGTGCAAACCGTATTCTCACGCATATTCTCACATACTAATAGCTGTTTTGAGAAATATATTGCAGAGCTCACTGTGTTTAGGGTTGTTTGTGTTTGTTTTAGTTAAATCCTAGCCATGAAAAATTAGGAATTAGATGTAGGTTACTACTGTGATTTTTAGCTACGCAGTTCGTGCAGGATTAAAAAAGTGTGTAAACTGTGACGGGCTGTTGATTGTGTGGGAGCATGAGAAGAGGGGACTGTTTGAATGAATCTGTGGCTCAAATATAATAGGTGTGTGGTGAGCTATCATCAGTGACTTCTGAGGAAAATTGCAAATAATAATTTACTAACATGAAAACTAAGACACAGAGTTACTAAGTGATTTCTTTCCCCTTGGATATTTGTAGGAAAATCTATAATCAAAGCTGGAAATCTTACATGTTCCTTTTATTGATTAGCCTCTACAAATTTAGTTATGGTGTTGGAAAAAGCAGAACAGAAAAAAGGAAAAAGAAAGATATTTATAGGGAAATTAGAAAAATCTCAAAACCATATGTGTTATCTAACCGTATGTACCACAGTTACCAGGGAAATAGGTAGACCGAAATGAACGAATGAAAGCTTTTCTGGATTCTGGAATTAATGCTGGTCTGATCCCACATTTAATGCTTTCATGAATTTTTAATGTTTTCTATGGGAGGACTTGTCTTAAGGCTGTTTCACTCACCGAAGTGGTAACATGGTATGTAAAATGACCTCTTGCCCATGGCTGGTTGCAGGAACAACAGCACTTTGAAATTATGCCTCTGGGGAAGTTATAATGGTTTTTCAGAGGATTTGTAGAAGCAACTTGTACTCAGCTTCTTGGCCTGACCATCCTCAAGTGGTATCACCCACTTCATCTTAAACTGTCCTGCTGGAAGCCCACATGTATGTAATTTACTCAGTTTTTGTTCTGTTTTCCCAATTTATGTGGGAGCTCTTTGCAGAAGGCTAAACCGGGTGAATTTTTTGCGTATTATACTCTGTGTTTGTATCGCTGAGAAATGACTCACACCTCTCAGCTGCACCAGCTGTTAGCTGGCTGTAAAAGCCTAAATGTATCTTGCTACGTTGGAATCTTAACATGTGCAAATTCACGACTGCAGTTGCCAACAGAGTGCTGTGCAATAATGGCAGCACAGACTGCTTGTTCCAAAATGCCCTCTTGACTGAAGTCTTCCTTCTCCCACACAGCTGCCTTCTACACTTCTGCCATTCTTGGGCATCTTTAAAGTTGGTCAAATACTGCATCTGAGTTCTCCAATGTGAGCATTTTTACAACTCCCTGCTGAATGACCAGTTTCCTGGTGGAGGTCTCTAACTCTTGGTGCATTTTCATTGTCATTGTCATAAAATAATTGGCAGACCCTAGATGAAACTGTATATGTTTGCTTGCTGCTTGAAGCATAACTCTTTGCTAAACAGTCTGACTACATGTGTTTTAATGATAACGTTTTAATGTTATCAGTATTTTTTGCTTTGTTTTTGCGGGAGAGGGAAGTTACCTTGGTAGAAGTTTGGATATCGTGATCATCTGAGTACATGTGTTTTTGCTGACGTCTGTTCAGTCAGAATAGTTTGTTTGACATTTTTCCAAATCACATCTCACAAGTTTTTCCCTTTTTATAGTTGAAACACTGTAGTAGTTAAGACATTGAAACAAGTATGATAAAAACACCCTTCGAATCATCTGATTACTTAAATGCTGGATGGAATATTTATTTTGAATGTTCATTTTTAAACTGTAATACTGTTTCTCTTTTTATAGGGAGGAATAAAATTCTCTACAGTTCTGCAAGTGTGTCTTCAACAGCATTAGTGAAATACAGAATGGAAAGCAAGGTCTCTCTTTTTTATATACAAGCTTTATATTTTTGGTGAGGAAAACTGCTACAGATGTAAAAGGACCCTTGAAAATAAACATTTGAAAAGAGTAAGTACAGAGATTAATCTCTAATTCTTGATTACATGTAAATTCAAACAACTGTTTTTGAATAGTGTAGCTGTATACGCCATCTTAAGTATTTTTTCCCTCTCAGAATGACCATTTATATTGTTGTTTTATAGGCAAACTAATTGTGAACAAAATGTGGTGACTGATTCGTTTGGAAAAGGAGATTTTGAGCTACCTGTTTTTATAACGCAGACCTAAATATGAAGCTAGACCTTGACATTAGTGTCTTTCAGGGTTTTATTGTCTTATTTTTCTTTCTTTTTTACCCCCAAATTTGGAAATTTTATAATCTTAAAATTATTATTAAGGTACTATTGTATTTTAAAATATTTTCTGAATGTCTGTACAATGCTATATCAAGTAAGTTAGGATTTTACTTCAATGAATCATAAATTTTATATGTAATTCTAATGACGGTTATTTAATTTTTGTGTGGTGGAGATAATAAATACAGAAACCACAATTTGTAGCACTTAATCTCATTTTTATAACACTAATTTTTAAAAATCCACCATGAAATAAAACTATGTAAAATAGGTAGTTAATTTGCTTTTGCAGATTCATTTTGAAGAACCATTTTCAAGCCAGAACCCCTGTCTGCACTAGATAGATATAGCAGTAATTTATTCCAGGATGTGTTCACAAAAATAAATGTAAAAGACCTTCTCACAATGTCTTTTTTTACCTTGGAATAAGTTAAATAAAGTTCCTTAGTTGATCATAAACCATAAACTTGTGTAGCTTTGGTGATATATCTTCTGTCAATGAGTCAGACTCCTCAGCAATGAAATAATTATCCAGATCAATAAAGTAAATTAGGAATAAAAGACAGAGTGTGAGAGGAAGATGCTGGATAGGACAGTGAACTGGGCATTGGTATTTCAGTTGTTTGATCTTGCTTTTATACAAAACCTGACAAAATTAAAAATAAAAATGCCAAGATTAGCTTCTGTTGAACAAATTTTAGTTCTAATCTTAAATAAATAGTCATGGCCAGTTGAACCATAAAGGTTGCACTCAAAAGACCTCCTGAAGTTTAATGAGACTTAATGTTGTGATTCTGAAATGCTGCAGCCAGCACTGACAGCCTTCATAAGCCCCTCCCAAGCTTGCAGATAAAATGCTGCGGTGTATCAGGTAGATACAGCAGAGGTAAGAATCCTATGCTACAGGAGTTCTGTGGCATGGTGTGGAGGGTTTTTTCTTGATGCTTAATATCTTATCATTAGAATTAAGGAGCCTAGGAAAAAAAAAATCTATTGAGTAATTTGCACCCACAGTAGCACCAGCATATGAAGAATGAAGAGCTGCCTTCTCAGTCTACAGCAAGCTTGTCCACCAGTTGCAAGGTGGACATAATTGCATTTAAAGCTGGTGGTTGAGTGGAAAGTGTTGTACAGTTTAGTGGCAGTAGGATATTTTATTTCACCAATTACTAAGCAAATTAGCACAAACACACGGGAACTATCAGAGGCACAGTATCACCTTACTTGAGAGAATAAAAAGTACTCAGTTGGCTCCTCCTACAGCCAGCCAGGGAGAGCAAAAGGTATGAAGCCCCCGAGAATGACACAAGGACAGAAATGCTCTCCCTAGAGAACCATTTAAACTGACAGCTTAGAGACAAATAGGATTTGCTATGGGATGCAGGGGAAAGAGCAATTTGCAAGATGTCAGTCATAATTTTAGGAATTTTATGGAAGGGGATTTTGGTGGTGTGTAGTATATTACGGGATGCTTAGAGGAAAGAGCAAAGACTTGGAAAAGGAAGGATTCCAGGGAGTTGGGAGGAACTGGCATGGGAAAACAGAGGGGCAAGGGCTAAATAGGTCTGGTCATGTTTAAACAGCTTGCTGCTCTGTAAACTTGTGTGACAGCTCTTGTGCTTGAACTGCAGTTTGTCACATGTTCCCATTAAATCCTAATTCTGTGTTTTGTGACTTCCTCAAGGGGAGCAGTGAAGGGCGAGGAGCTGATCTCTACTTTTTGGTGACAAGCATCAGGACACTAAGAAATGAAATGTGGTTGTATCAGGGAAAGTTAGGACTGGACATTAGGAAAAGGTTCTTAACTGAAAGGGTGGTGGTCACTGGAACAGGCTCGCCAGGGAAATGGTCATGGCACCAAGCTTACCAGAATTCAAGAAATGTCTGGATGATGTTCTTAGTCATAAGGTTTAGTGTTGGGTGGTCCTCAAAGCAGCAGGGAGTTATACTCAATGATTGGTATGTGTCCCTTCCAGCTTGCACTGTTCTGTGAATTTATGATTCTAATTAATAACTAATTCAAATTAATTTAAGAAAAACACAAAGATTACCTTGCAAGTTAATGTTAAGCCATCGTAATAGGGAAGGATTCCAAAACTGGCTCTGACGACTTATCATGATAATGTTTTCATCATGACCTACCCTTCTAAACTTAGAAATCTTCAGGTTTAGGAACCCACTCTATCCTGCGGAGAGAGCAGCACTTTCAGAGTGATCCATTCCATCCTAAAACAGCTGAAATTAATCTCCATCTGGAGGTGTGTTTCTCTCTAGCAGACAGAGGAGTCTGGATGACTGATATTAGGAAATTAATTTCACTCGACTAAAAGTAGGTAAAATGAATCCCGTCTAAATGACTACTTAAAGCTATGATAGTTTAGGACAGGACAGGAAATGTTACTAGTTCAGTGGAAAGCAGGATGGCTCTCCACAACATAGAGAAAAAATTCTTAAAGGGACATTGGCATTAGATGAAGCATTTCAAAGGCAGAACATGTTTACTTTATCATTTCGGATCAGTTCATGACTGTGCAGTTGAAACAAATCTTTTGATTGTCCCCACTCTATGTGGCTCAGTTCACACTGTGGAGCAGCATTTCTTTCTGATGGGGCTGAACCAGAGGATAGAGTCCAATTTGAACTGCAGACCAGAGCAGAGTTAGTTTTAAATAAGTCCCTGTAATGCATAGAAGCGTGGGTTTCCAGTCCTTAGCTTCAGTCGCCTTGTTTTATTAAGCACGTGTTGTTTTACTTTATAGTCCTATAAAGATGCATTAATGCTAAATAATGTCTCTTCAACTCAGCCTGAAGGGAGGGGTTCTCACATGTTTCAAAGATACAAAAAAGTCCATGCTGCAACGCTCTCTTTTTCTGTAGTAGACTTATGTTAATATCAAAAGTGACAAGACACAGTTACAGTACAAAAGGAAAATCCATCAAAATGTTTACTTCAGCTGTCTCATACATTACTCACACCTAAGAAATAAGATATAGAAATACTTCCATCTGCTCTTACCCTTTTTTTCACTAACATCAACTTTTCCATATAGCAAGAAAGCTTTAAGTCATTATGAATGAGCTGTTTTGTTCAAAACAGATTTTTAAGACCTGAAATTTTCATTCTACAAAACTATACTTAGGCAGTCAATTTACTTCTCACACTGTTAAAAATGGTTAAATGTGGCAAATCTAGACTCCATAGTCCTTAACCAACACTTTGAAGTTTTGGAAAATGTATTCCTTATTCTTATATCTGAATACAATTGAAAGGATTAGATGAAATGAAACATACCCCCATTTTCAAGTGACCATAAAAACACCATGTATTTAGAAACAGACTGTGTATTTTTACATATTTGCCCAGCATTAATTTTCTACATGTTAGTGTATGACTCAGGATGACTCCTGTTGCACATACCAAGCCAAATCTCTCTTAGACTCCTGCTTCTCACCACATTTCAGACATTTTTCAAGACACAAATTGTTAATATCTTGTAAGGAAGAAGCAAATGACATTGTTACGCAGCTCTTTAGGGTAAATGAAGATTTTTTCACTTCCAATGGTATGCAAGATGAAGCTGCTTGGCTGCAATATGCATTTCCAAATTTTAACAATTTTGTCACAGAGCCGCTCTGGCTGTTCTACAGAATATATTTAATCATCACTTCATTCATTTCTATATTCTGCCTTTTTTTCATGTGTCTAATATTCTGTTAGTGGTAACTATGCCCACGGGGACTGAGTCTGGGGAATTTCTCCTGTATCAGCAAGGCTGGTGCAGTTTTGTCTCTCCAGGCTGTAGTGAGGCTGAGCACATATTCCCAGCAGGTGCAAACACACACACCCTCCCACCATAAACTGTATATTTGACCAGGCACACAGACTGAAACAGAAAGAGAACAGTGCTTTTATCTGCACTCCCATAAACACAGGACTCACATCAACATGCATCAATGTTAGATGACTTGGTTCTGTTTTTCATCTCCAGCTGAGCAAGATTGGAGTTTGCTACTTGCAACAGGCACGCACATACACACGATGACTCTCTCAGGTAGCTAGTGTTGGACACAGTCGACCCAGTGGCTGGTGTCCTGGAGTTGTTGTCCCCTAGACCCTTAAATCCCTCAGACCCGTAATCCAGCTTTTGACGGCACTTTGCTGGTACTCAAACCTCTCACCTTATTTCTCTGCTGTCCAACCGGACATCAGCTAGTGTTCACACAGCCATACACGGAGGAAAGAGTATAGTTTCAATGTCAGCCTTCTCTTCTCTGGGCTCAGCAAGCTGAGAGACCTCACACACTTTCATATGTCTTGTCCTTGAGACCTTTCTCCACCTTGTCAGTCCTCCCCTGGACGCACTAATAGTTTGATGTCCTTCTTATATATCTACCCAAAACTGCAGACATCATTCTGCATGGCTTTACATTTGGGAGTGGGTTTAGAATACAGCTGCAATTCCTTGTATCATAAGCAGATCTTACTGAATGGTGAAGATGCATCCTAGTCTTTCACCCCCATTCTGACCCCAGAATTACAGTAGCTCTAAGGGTTTCTTGCATGTTGCTGAAATGAGTCTCTTCAGAAAAGTSCATTGTACTACATTAATAGTCTTCCATAACAGCTTTGTCTGGTATGGAATACGCTTGCTTAGGGAGAGAATTGGAAGAGTGTTTTCCACATTTGCTCATATAATATATCTTGTTCATACTAAGTACTTCCTTACAAACAATAAACAACCCTATTAAATGCAACCTATGACAAAAGATGGATTATCTCAAAGGTAGAACCTTTTCTTCTTTTTTTTCGGTGATACATCACTTGTCCTCTTTTGTTATCTCCAGCTCTTAATGTGAAAGGACTTGAATGATAGGACAAAAGTCATGTATTTACTATTTGTCTGTGTAGTTAGGCTGGGAACTATTGTGGAACTGCAGTGTTTCTGTTGTATGGGTGACTTAAAAGGGGGAGGAAGACTTGTAAGAACATAGCAACATAGCTAGGAAACCTAAAACATCTGTAGAATCAATTAATTACAGATAACAAAATTTGAGGGGACATCCCAGAACACTCAGCACACATGATAGAAATTATCAAAATGTTTTAAAACTCAGTTTAGTTATTGATTATAGCTTTAATGATGTTTTACACAATAAATATTCTGCACATTATGTCTTTGAAGATTTCCTCTACCTCTTTTCCTTTSATTTTTTAAAATTATGTATATTAACCATTTTGACAATTTTTTTTCCTTATGCTGAAGTGTTTCCCAGAATGCCTCACTTTGGAAGCCTAAAGGTGATGGTGGTTACATTCCTTTCAGTGACATAACATTCATGCAGAACATGCGGGATACAAGCACATTTCTGAGCTATATGCAATCTTGACAAAATGACTACATTTTTCATCTGTGATCAAAATGACCTGATTAAACATGTTAGCAGTCACAGGGGGTTTGAATGGCTAGTAGAACAGTTTAATGTTTATTTCCAGTAATATCACTGGAATAATTCTTCATCTCATCAGTAAAATATATCCGTGGAGGGAAACTAAATGTCAAGTGTTGTTCTAGTTTTTCCATATATTTCTGCAGTCAAAATATACTTCATTTTTAAAAAAATCTTTGGCTCTATCACAATTAGCAGCCAGATGGCAGCTGGTCCATGTTAACTTGAGAGGGGAGCAGCAGAGGTCAGATTTCAATGACTGAAACCTGCCTTTCTCAGTAAAAAGAAAAAAAAGAAAGAAGGAAGGAAAAAAGTACCAACTAGCTATTATTTCAAAACAGGCTTTCACAGTGATGCTAATGCTTGTTTTGCTGGCAATAGCAAATGAAAAAAAAAAAGGGAAGATGCTTAAACTATAGGAACCACAAGACGCAAACTAAACTTTGGCATTGTTCCTGCCAGATTTTCTAAAGAATTGTATAGGAGAGTGCAAAAAATAGATTTTTTGATTACGGTTTCAAACAAATGTTTAGAAAAATACGTTCACATAGAAGTTCACTAAGGGCATGTTCATCAAAGTCATCATTTTGTGCTGGGAAAGGGAAACAGTTATGCACTTCTTTTTGTTCTCACACTATTGATACTTTTCTCTTGAACAGTAGGAGATATCTCTTTCTCTTTCCTGAATGACTTCTCAGTTTCTACTATTTATTGGTTGTACACTGCTTTTACAGACATGTTTTTCTTTCCTGGGGAGCTTAGTGGTAGTAATTGAACCTGAACTGCGGGAATGTATGGACTTGTATGGTTTTTTTATAATCACAGCTGAAACTTGTAAAGGACAGGCCCTCTCTGATGTAGAGTGTATGACCTGTTGATTTACTAATATTGCCAATCTCTCATCCATCATTTTTACACTCTGTATCTTTCATTAGTGAGACAGGTTTTTTTACACTAATCAAAGCAAAGTTAACAGTGTGCTTATCTACATATATATATGTAGGGGAGTGTGTGTTTGTGAGAAACTGTTTTCCAGTCTTAGGCTTTTCCTTGCTTTGTTGATAGTTCTGCATTTACACTGCACTTTGTAATTGTTAAGATGATTTCAGGACTGAGATGCGCAAATGTGCTTTTTTTTTTTTTTTAGTGAGGGAGTGGGACACATAATCAGTCTGAGTTCTATTTCATTTTTTTTTGAACAGTGTATTTAAATATCAAATTTGTCTTACATATTGCAATACTGCAATAACCTGGAATTGTCTCTATGGCTGATATGCACTAGCTATTAAAAGTATAACAGTGATGCAAAGCCGTTTTTTTCCCCAGACTTCTTTGTAATCTTCTTACCAGCTAATATTTTCTTAGATTGACTTGCTGGTGTTTCCAGTGTGAACATCTTCCACAAATGGAGCCAGGCATCCCACTGCCACTCAGTTTGATAGGAGAACAAAGTGATCTCCTCATGACAGCAGTCATCCCTGGAAAAATGAAGCAGACATGGCTCCTTGGCTGGTACAACCTTGCAATTTCATCTCTTGTCAAGAGCTTACTGCACTGTGTCAGCTTTAGATTTGGACCTTAATAAGGTACAGAAACAGTATTCTCTCTACAGCTGCTGTCATTTCATTCCTGAAATTGCAGCAAATGTCCTGAATTTCATGTCCTTACTGAGGGGATTGCATGTTAAGAAAGCTACTAAAGTTTCATAAAATGAGCACCCAGGTTTTGTCAGTTGCCCACAAGAGTAATTCATGAAGGCTTTTTCATCTTTCTTTCTAAATGTGGAAAGGTCACTGAAATTAACCATTTTGTTGTGAAATGCTGCTTTTTAATCTATCAACATCTAGGGAAGGCTGAATGTCACTTTTCACATTTCACAAGGCACAAACACAGCTGTCATATCTTATGCAGTAACACTCCTTTCCTTACTTTTTACAAAAAGGATCAGAATATCTTGGAATGAGTGTAGTGGTTTTCATTTTGTTCTTTTTGTTTCCTTTTTAGTGTGGTATAATCTGAAATACTATTGAATCTCTTTTATGCAGAGGTTTAGGAACTCATTGTCCTTGAGAAATCATGCCCTACGTAGGCCATGCATGTGTATTGCTTTGACTTTGGGGACTCTGGATGGGAAGCAGTGAATAAAAACTTCAACTTTCCGTTACATGAGCGATTCATCCACTTGAAAAGTGGGAGCCTTCTTTGACAAGGCAGGAAGCAGTCAAGGCAGGACGGCAAGGAAAAAATTAGAGACACTATACTCTGATCCTCTTAGTTCAGAGGGATAAGCCTGCACTTACTCTATGAAGTGTTGATAAAGCAGTGGACAGAAGAGTTAGGAGAAACAGATGATGATGTAGACAGATATTGAAGAACTTTGCAAAAGAAGAGCTGCACTATTTTCATGCACTAATTATGCCCCTGGAACTTACATCAAGAGGCATTTGTTGACTCCAGAATACTCAGTTGATGTCTGTGGATATTCTTAGGATGCTGAAAGGTAACCTTTAAGACGTATTCTAATGGGATTTAGTTATCTCCTAAACTACCACTGTAAATTTTATAATAGGGTGTTTTTTTACAGAATAGGTGAAGACTTTCTGTCTTCTGAGTTGGATGCAGTCTGTGAATTTCTGTATGTGACTTTTAGGAAGGTGATTTTGTGTGTGTACGGAGAGGCCTGTTGTTTTTGTGAGGGAAAGTTCTAAGGGTAAGCCAGCAAACAGTAGCTGAAAGGACTGTCTAATACATAACTAGCAAAAGGACACTTGTTCCATTTGAGATTTTAAAAGAATTTCATAGGTACATCAGAAAAATACAATGTATATGGATAATCATATATCACTATCTATCCAGAAGGGCTCAATTGAAAAGACTCTTTTTCCCCTTTTCCCCCAAAATTTGCCCAATTTCTAACAATTCTAGTAATCTGMAAAACTCATAGGCTTTGTGCATGTATCTGACAGTAAATTACTCCATTTGGTATACTTGATGTCAAACAGCATTTTGGCAGGGAGAGGTTTCTGTTAAATTCTTCAATGTTTGGAGTAAAGTCACATACATCTTCCTGTTAGGTGAATCTCCTCATACAGTGTTTGCTCTTTTGTCACCTTCTACCAAAGTCTCTTAGAAAAAAAAAGGGGGTAGACAACCGATCTTTAAATGCAGTTGAAAATCATCCTAGATTTCCTTCACATGTACATATATGCAGAAACTTGCATACATGTACCAATGAAAAGATATTTCCTAAAGATGCATAGTTATTCTCAATTTTTGTTCCTCCACTGACAAGCAATGATTTATCATTCTACCAGACCCGTTTTTAACTCTTTTTTTTCCACTTGACTAACAGCCTTGCAGTAACAACAATATTACAACACTGCTTCATAACTACAGAGCTTTGGAATGGACAGATTTTGACAAGAACTCTTTAATTGCCCGGGACTAAATGGTAGACTGGTAATCTTTACTTAAATTCTATTCTAGTGGTTCTCAAGGAAGGTTGTACATGAAAACTTTTGCCTCTTTGCTTAGACTGGATATAAAACTGGGCAAAGTGTCCTAGTATTCCAAAATGATGGAATACCAGAGGTGGCACTCTAATACCAGGGGATTACATAGATGCCATTTTCACGTATTTTGACATGACTAGACAGGGTTTTTTTATTTGTTTCTTACTTTTTTTGGCTGTTGTGCAATACTATTGTAAAATTTATAGAGGTAGTTTAGGAGATGACTAAATGTTTAATTTTGTTGCTCTCACTAAGGACTTCTCYTCTTACTGTTGTAAAAGGCCCTATCATGTAAAGATACAGCTTATGATATGGAGACAGGCATGTTCCTTCCACTGGCAGAAAGGGTGTCTTTTCACGGAAATTGTTGTTCAGTAATAGTGCCTTAGTTCTTTAATGACTCAGAGATGAACCACAAGATGTAATGTTTATATCTTGGTATATTGCAAAAACACTGACATTCAAAAATAATTTATTTTAGGAAGATATAAGGGACTACGTATGCCACAGTAGTTTCCCTGAAATGTGAGGAGTATTAAGACAATTTCATGGAAGAGATTTAGAAGGTTAGTTTTTTGGTTACATGGATTATTCTGCCTAAGACAGATGTAGTTAAAGCAAATTCTGTTCATAGTTTCTTTCCTTTCCCATGTCCTCCTGTTTTTCTCTGCACTACACTGAAGAAAATATCCTTTCAATATTTTTGGTTTTCCCGTCTTTAACCTTTGCCTACCAGTTCTCAGTTTCATTTCTGTGAAATAAACTGATTTTAAGAAGAACAAAACCGTAACAGAGCCTTCTGTCAAGAGAATGATGAAACTGATACCAGTTCCTGCAGCCACCTGTGTTGTGGAGAGATAGCCAGAGTGATAATAGTTTAACACAGATCTGCTGTAACCACAGTCCTGGTAACTCTGCCCTTGGGCAGGATTATCCATTTGGTTTAAAGTGGCTGGAAGGTAACTTTCCACAGATACTTCAGCAGCATTACTCCTGCCGTGAGGCCCTTTGCTCCCCAGTGGTGTCATCTGCTTGCTAAATGTCAGTGCAGTGTTTGACTGCTGCCTGTACTTTGAGTCTGTACAGCATTACTCTATAAAAGCTAAAGGTTACTGTTCTACTGGTGGAAAGTGTGTGAATGATTTGCAAGAGCAAAGCTAAAATCATAAAAGGAAGGAACTCAATAGATCAGGGCATGCCCTAAGACATGCTGGTACAAAATTAATCAAAAATCCATCCAGCCCCTGCTCCCCCTCTCTACCAACTTAAAGGTTGGGAAAAATAGAGGAAACAATAAAGAAACCATTTCTGTAGGAGACAGATGGCATCTTAAATGTTTTGAAGATACAATTAAGCATTCTTATGGCAGGATATCACTTTCTGCAACTCTTCCAAGTCTTATAGTTAAATTACTGGTACTGAATATTAGTTTTGTGTAGATAAGGATTTTGGAGTGTGTGTGAGTGTTTGTTTACTAGAATGAATCCTTTAGGTTATTGCACAGGAAATGCAAGTCTTTTGTATCTGGTCAACTAGCTATTTATAGAATTGAACAGCAAACTTTACTGCAAAAATTTGCTGAGGCACTGAAAACAGTTTTAGCAGTAATTTTAGTGCATGCATGTCTGATTATGGAACAAGCAACCATATGGAATAATAGCTGTAGGGATCTGCAAGAGAAATGGTACTATATATCTGAAGTTTTGTTTGAAGCTTTTCAGCTCATTTATATTAAGCTGTAGTTCCCTGAGGAGTTGGGAGCTAGAGCTGGGATGTCTGGTATAGAACTGAGGTAAAGCTGCTGGAGGCTTCAGGGAAGAACAGTTGTTCCTTGTGAAAGGTAGTCAAGTATCAATATTGAATATTCAAATTTCAATACTGGATGAATAGAAAGAAATTGGTTTCCTTGCCTCTGGTCATCTGTGTCAGTAGCAGTCAAGATATTGTACTAACTTGTATTAATAGATCCGTAAACACTGGCTTTAAAACCTTTCCTTGAAAGATGTTTTTTAACTGCCAAATTATTGAAAGAAGAATAAAAGAAACCCTTTAACTACTTGAGTTTACAGTAATTTAATTGGCAGCTTCAAACACGAGGTATTTTCTGTATATAGTCTCACAATGAAATAAGAAAAGAAAGAAAATACCAACATCCTTTGAATTGCCCGATTATCTCCCATTGATTTAATTTGTACACAAATGTTTATAGCATACAAAAGTGCTATGTCAGCTTTCATTCTGTAAACATATAAATGGATGTGGACTGTCAGGCATTAAGATCACTAATATAAGAAGCTACAGATACGCAACAATTTTTAATTCCAAGTTCTCTGTTCTACTGAGGATTTAGGAGGCATTTTTTTCAGGTACTGTGTACAGGTTGTCTGTCAAGCTGAGTTTCCTTCCACCAAGTCCCTCCACATACTTTAATGAATACTTAATAAGGCAAATCATCCTGTGTCTGACAGGCTACGTGTGCTGTGGTAATCTGTGCAAGCCAGTTCCATGTTTCCCTTCTTTTGCTCATTTACTATTCTGTCTCAGTGGCTGAACACAAACCTCCCCTACCACTGCAGCTTAAATGTAGCCAGTCACTTTGACGATCTGACTAATGCTCAAGTACAACAAACATGAAGATAAACATCCTCTGCCAAGAGAATCTCCACCAGCAGCTATTGTGCATGGATGTGAGCTAAGCAGCATCTGATTTCTTTGTTGCCCAGCATTCTGTACTAGCAGAATCATGCCTGTGACAGGCAATGTGTGCCCTATGACTTTTAATGCCATGCTCAAATCAGAGGCAAGACCATTTAGACTAACCGAAATCTGATTATTGCAGTCTTCCCATATTTTAAGATGGTTTCACCCTTTCCCTTCCTTTTGAATTGTATCCTAGAAATATCTTTGCAGCAGCAACAATACCAGTACATCTCTAGCTGACAGCTAGAGATGAAATGTAGTGTTTGATTTCTCCCAACAGCTGACATTCTGTGCAAATGCCAGTGTGTCTGTTTGAGTTTGCTTCAGAATGTACATTCTCTTTCCCCCTTCCCCCCTAGAATATGCAGGATGATATTTAAGAAAACATAGTTCTGATATTAAGTGAACTACAGGTGATTAAGAGCAAACAGAATGTCAAGAAAAGGTTATGGGCTAAAATGTTCCTCATTGTAATTCCAAATCTTTTCAGTGAACTCCTCCATCATACTCTAATTAAAACAGCTTGCTACATAAAACTTGGTTTCTGACAATCTTTGTGCCAGTTCTTTCCTGAAACCATAAAAGTATTTATTCTTGGTTTATCTTCACTTTTTAGATAAATTAACAGCGTTTTGCCCTAGATCCTGAACCTCAGCATCAGTCAGAGCAATGGGTGTAAGCTTCAGTTTCTGTCACCAGGCTGAAAATATGTACTAGAATCATAGAATATCTCAGATTGGAAGGAACCCACAAGGATTGTTGAGTTTGACTCCTAGCCCTGCATGGGCCCACCCCAAGAGTCACACCATGTGCCTGAGAGCATTGTCCAAACACTTTTTGAACTCTAGCATGCTGGTGGTGTGACCACTTCTCTGGGGAGCCTGTTCCAGTGCCCAACCACCCTCTGGGAGAAGAATCTTTTCCTACTGCTCAACTTAAATCTCCCCTGACACAGCTTCATGCTGTTCCCTCAGGTCCTGTCACTGGTCACCACAGAGATATCAGTGTCTGCCCCTCCTCGTCCCCTCACGAGGAAGTTGTAGACTATGACGAGGTCTCCCCTCACTCTCCTCCAGGCTGAACAGACCAATTGCCCTCAGCCACTCCTCATACAGCTTCCCCTCCAGACCCTTTACCATCTTTGTTGCCCTCCTTTGGATGCTCTCTAACAGTTTAATGTCTTTCTTATATCGTGGCACCCAAAACTGTCCCCAGCACTCGAGGTGAGGCTGCCCCAATGCAGAGCAGAGCGGGACAATCCCCTCCCTTGCCCGGCTGGTGATGCTGTGCCTGATGCACCCCAGGACATGGTTGGCCCTCCTGGCTGCCAGGGCACTGCTGACTCAGATTCAACTTGCCATCGACCAGGACCACCAGGTCCCTTTCCATGGTGCTGCTTTCCAGCATTTCATTCCCAGTCTGTCTGTACATCCAGCGTTGCCTCATCCCAGGAGCAGAATCTGCCACTTTGTTAAACTTCATACAGTTGGTGATTGACCATTTCTCAAATTTGTTGAGGTCTCTCTGCAGGGCTTCTCTGCCTTCTAGGGAGTCAATTGCTCCTCCCAACCTAGTATTGTTGGCAAATTTACTTAGTATAACTTTGTATCCAAAATATCCCTGCCATTGTGACTAACTGCTGTGTTTTCCTTCAGGTGTTTTTCGATGACTTCCAGAACAATCTTCACCATAATTTTACCAGGCACTGAAGTGAGACTGACACAAGCTTGTATTTTCCAGAGTCGTCCTTCTTGCCCTTCTTGAAAACTGGGGCAACACTTGCCAGCTTCCAGTCTGGGACCTGTCCATATTCCTAAGACCTTTAAAAAATCATGTGATCACCTGGAACAATCTTTCCAATAGTTACAAAGGCAATCTGTAGAATGTAACCGCTACTTTCTGAAAAAAAGAGATTTTTTTTTTTTTTCCCAATTCTGTTTAGGGTTAGTTTTTCATCATTTAGCTCTCAGGATTGGCTTGCCATACAGTCAACTTGATACCTATGCAAGTATGAAGAAAATGGGGTGATTTCCTGGTGGGAGTGGGAGAGAGTGAGGGGGCAGGACCACCACTTCATACAGCAGCTGCCTGCTAGATTGGTTTAATTGTACTGCAATTAGAGTACCTCCATGTAGAGCCTTTCTCTTGTCATTTTTTGACAACAATAACTTCCAGCATAAATTTCCTTTGATTAATCCACAAATGATGCTCGTTTTTTTCTTAATGTTTTGCTATTGCAATATAGTTGTTAATTTAATGTTAATTTGTCATAAGTTGTCAATTTAACGTGGATCAATCAATGCAGTTATCTGGGTTGATACATGAAGAATTTTCCTCAACAGTGAAATTTAAGAAGTTACATCTGAAGTTCATCAGAGTACTAAGCAGGAGAGTAGCAGCACCATTTCATTTTCTTCCCTAACTAAATCAACATAACTTGAGTTTTGTTTTCAAAATGGAAAAATATCCTTTTAACAGTGGTTGCTGTATCTTATCTGCCTCATTTTCATGCAAAATCTCAGTTTAAAACATAGGAATTCAAACTGATGAGGCTAATATCCTGTCAGAAAAAAACAACACATGAAACTACAGAGTAATAATATGGAAAATTATGAAATATTTAGAGACTAAAAATTAAAAAAGAAACTAATTGTATTCTACTTATTACCAGAAAATAATAATAGCAACAGAGACAGCACTTCAGAGTGAATGAAATTACCCGATGATCACATTTTGAAACCTATCACAGAGGGGAACTCGAATGAGTATCTCAGTCAATGACATGGAAGTTACATGATGCATGGGCTTAGAGATTTTAATGAACTTTTCTGCCATGTTCACAAACATAAATGTCCATGTATTATGCTGCTGATATTAGATCGCAGTGTCTGCTGCTCTACCAGTGGACTTTTTGTAACATTTTTGGAAGAGACTGCTCAAGGAAGTGCTTGAGTCACCATCCCCGAAGATATTTAAAAGACCTGTAGATGCAGCACTTTGAGATGTAGTTTGGTGTTGGACTTGGCAATATTAGGTTAGTGGTTGGACTTGATGATCTTAGAGATTCTTTCCAAGGTAAATAATTCTATGATCTATGTCAACTTTGTTGTTTCTGCTCTGAGAGCAGTGATTCTCTCCTATGTTTGCATAACTTTTGCCATGTGTTAAACTTTGACTTAATAGGCAGAGATCCTAATACATTTAGGAAGTAATCCTGGTGTTTGAGGGGTTTGAGTATGGAATCGGATGCTTGGACTTTCTCAATGTCCTATTGTTAAACGTGATGGTTCTGGGAAGATCATTACAACAAAAACTGTGGGCAGCTGTCCAGACCTTGATGCCTGCACAGATTATATAATTGAACACGTGCTGGTTTTATCCAGTGGCTTCCACATCGGCTCAGAAAAAGAACTTTCCAGAACCTCAGTAGTGGGACAGAAATATAATTTTTTTTTCTTTATTACTTGCAAAAAACTTGCTAAAGCTTGACATTAGATACTAGATATTTGTTTCATTGAAAAATCTCAGCACCTATTCTAACTTCCCCATTTTGTCAGATATCTAGCTTATTTCTTGGCGAACAATAATTACCCAAGCAAAAATGCTATGTGCTACTCCAAAGAAAAAAGAAGCCTTAAAAAATGAACCTTAAATATCAGCTTCTAATGAACTACAAATCACAGAGATTTTTGTCTCTTTCTCCTTGTTTTTAAAATAATTAAGATGTGTGGTTGCTTACTTATATGTTTACTTTAAATGTTCTCTCAATAATCAAGGCAAAGGAAGCAAGTTTGTGTTTTCCTTTACTTTGATCAAGTGTTAGACTTAATTGCTTGCTGAGTAGACTGACATGACATTGCGATTTAAAAGGAAGATTATAAATGGGGCTTTGCCTGGTGTCTTCTGGGAAACRTTCTGAAAAAACAAGCCTCATATTTTGTGTCAAATGTTAATGATTTGTTTTTAAGAGCAACTTTTGTGAACCCCTGTGATTAAAGTAGGGCTAGATAGAGGCAATACCACTAATAGAGAGCAGCTGGGCTGGCTATAAATGTGGCTTTCTTCTTGTCGATTGGTTATAAACTTTGCCCTGTGGCTTGTTCTGCTCCAGTAAATGCAGATACTTCAGCTGGAAATGGAGTTTTCATCTTCTCTTTAGATACCAGCTGAAGCCCATATATTCTGATGAGGGAAGGAACTTGTTTTGTTCCTGTATATTGCATAAAACAGTTGGAGTTTTACGCAAAAGATAATGCTAAATTTTCCCAAGGGAACAGAGGGAAGAAGAGGTATAGGGAAGAAGGGGAGAGGCTCCTTTATAGCCGTCTGGCATAGCACGATTTGCTCAATGATGTAATTATCCTGTCCTGTACTTTTTTCCAATATTGCAGGTGCACAATGTCTCAGAATCCTGTGACACGCGTGCTGCGATATAACTTTGTGTCCCTACTGCTTTGTTTAGTGCTTGTTGGCTCTCAAACTTTTTATTGCAGCATATGGTTGTCTGATGTTAGCATTTCACCGTGGACAACATAATGAAGTTCCAAGACTCTATTGCTCCCCTAAGCCCCATGGTAACTAAGTGGTGGTGAACTCAATCTGGCAGTAGTAGTGCTGTTTCAGAAGAGCTTGACATGAAGGTCTGGAATGCGAACAAGGACCCTCTCTACCTTCCCCTCCCTACTTAAAATTGCAAAATCGTAGTTTTTGCTCCAACTGTACTTTGGCACTGGCTTATTTTGATTTTAAAAATACTATTATTTGTTAAATATGTAGGTTTTGATTGTTTTGCTGTCCCTTATGACTTCTCCATAGTTTTGGTTTCTATTAACTCAGATGGTGAGGAATAGGACCACAAATTGAAATTCTGAGGTTGTGGTCCAGTGCCTTAAGAATGACTAGCCCTATTACTTTTTTATTTTATTTTAGTCCTACATTAAGTTACAAATTTTTACTGGCTTTTGTGTGAAATGATAAGCTCTTCTTACTTTTTTCCATTCTGTTTCCACAGCTTCTTATATTTATGGTCTATGCTAAATGTTTTAATAAATTGACTGTTTAAAATTGTTGACATATGCAGGCAAACACCAAAGATTTTGAAAGTTTTATAAAATACCATGTAACCTGCATAGCTACAGGTATTTCTTAAGAGGGAAAATACTTCATTATTTAAGGGTGTAATTCTTGAACTTCATCATCTAGTTTTGGAAAAAGGAACAGAGAGTTCAATGGAGGAATAGTGATATATCTAAGTGGAAATGAACTGTTTATATCAGTTTTGTAAAAATGTGTATATTTATGGAAATAGACTGGAACATACACCCTGGTTATCTCGTTTGAGCAACTGGTGATTTGGAGGAATGTAATTAAGTACTACCTGGGTTATGAAACTGGCCTGAAGGTTTATTTTGGAGTTGTTGTCATACTTTAAAGTCGATAGTGCTGTGGTGATGTGGTTTTTTGATAGTATTAGAGTCAAGGGTAATTCACAGTTGCTCTCACATTAGCTACAACTTTGAGCCATTTGTTTAACAGATTAAAATTTTAAAATGAGGCCGTTTGAAATATTCTAATGCATGCAAGAGGAAGGAACAACATTAGCCACTTAGATGAAATATTTAGAGGACAACATTCCCCACTCCTTGCCTGGCATTTTCCTAGGACTCAGTCTTCCAGTACAACTAACAGAAATTTGTAATAATGTAATTTGATATTTTTGTCAGATAGGATTCAAAAATTTCACCTGTCATTTAAGTCCAGTATTTATTATGCAGTCATCATGTTTTATATGTTTGTTTAAATACATTTGTTGATGATCTTCTCAAAAGCAAGAGGTATTGCATCTTCCCCTGGAAGTTTCTTCTGGTACCTGAGTGCTCTGATGGCTAGCAGTATGGCATTTTCTGTGTTGAATTCATTCTTGGCTGGTTTTGTTTGTTGTTTTTTTTGTTCTTTGATGGAGTAGCTTCATTTCTAGGTGCATTTGGAGGCAATATTTACATCCTCTTTCAGTTCATCATGGGTAGTGCTTATAAAGCTTACATGGCATTGAGGTTTCTACTATGGCACAAATTTAAACCCAGGAAAAAAATAGTGTTTAGTCAGAGTGTAAAGATTGAATTAAACCAAATGTTTGATGGTTGATTTCAGCTGTCTAGCTCTGAACCTATGAAAATCATTCAGTGCAATATGAATGCTGGAAGGAAATCTAAGACTGCAGTCCAATGATGTCAAAATTTTTAAGCGTAACATCCTAAGTAGTTGCTATGTAAAGGTCAAAGAGCTGCAAGCAGTATGGATGAACAGATTACCTGGACCACTCTGGACAATTCAGACTGTGTAGGTAATAAAAAGACAGTGGAATCTACTGCTTGTGAGGAGCTTCTTAGGTTGACTGAATCCCTACTCAAGGGACAATGTTAATATTCATTCCAGTGGCAGAAGAAAAATATTCAAAACAAATGCTTTGTCATCTTGCTATCTTGTGTTATATATAAGGGAGCTTAAGGGAGTGATTTCTGCTGCAATAAAAATTATTCGGTTTTATGTTGGTTGCATGCTTATATTGACTATTAGTAGTGCTGGTCTGACAAACAATTCAGAAACCGCAGTTGCTGCTCTCCCTTTCTAGTGTTTGAAGTGCTGAATGGAACACCTGGATCGACTGAAGCCTGCACAGCTATTATGTTTCTTGTTTCTGTTAGGTAAACAGTCACTGGAATTACTAGGAAATACTGTGTCCTGCCAAATCTGAGCCAGATACAGCAGGTGTTTCTAAACRGATAGTCTAGGGGTTTTTAGGAAATACCAGGGTGATGGAAAGGCTTTGTTGTCACTTCTGCCCTATAGCAAAAGCAGTTTATAAAAGACAAAGATATTTTAAATGGATAATGTACTATAGTTTTTAGACTATTGCCATGGTCTGTTTAACTTAAAAGAGAGACCACTGGGAATATAATTGAACTGTCTTATTCTCGACTGTACTTGTCAGGACAGCGAACACCCTTCTTCCATATCATTCTGTTCTGACTGCCAGGTCTACAGACCAAATTTGATGTGGCATGTGTCTGGCCTTGAGTTAGCTACATGTCTGAGCAAGAGGCTTCCAAAGCCTTGATAGGCATGTGTCCCCTTCACTTGGATGATGCTTTTAAGCTCAGGCTCTCCCCATTGGGATCTGTATAAGCAATGATGCAGCCGTGCCTTTGCCCGGCCATGTGTCTTGCCGCACCTTGGCTTCCTGGCTGGCCTTAGACCTGCCTCGTCACCATGGGTGTCTCTGGACATCACTGGTCTTCAGCTGAACTTTGCCATCATGAACTTTGTTGGTGCCCTTGCCAATGAGGGTGCTTCTCTTTCAGGCTTGCTGTCACACCCAGGTGCCAGATTGCCTCCCTTTACTGAGCAACCCACTCCTGCTATTCCCTTCTTATAGCTGCCAATATATTTTTTAGCAGAAAGATTCCCAGTTTGCAATCATGTTGGGGTGACTTCCAAAACAAAGGGTTTTTTTTATAGCATAGTTGTTCTTCAGTATTTTACAGTTCCATGACAGAATTTTTATGATAAAATAAATCTGTTCCATCCCCTGATATTCAAGGTTAAAGTGTATGGTGTTTGATCCTCTTCTAGTTTTTGAATCAGGGTATTTGATGGGTACAGCACTGTTCTTTTTTCCTTACATGTTCTGAAGATTATTTCTACAGTGTAGCAATGCATTCTAGAATATGGATGTGCTTCCACTTATTCTGATGGACTACAGTACTCCACAAAATCATTAAGGCAATCATGCATGCTTATGACTGTGCCCTTGAAACAGACATAGCAAAATATGCATCTGGTTATGAATAAATTGGCATAACCTGGAGATAGCCAGGACTCAATTTATACACCAGCCTTTGTGAAATATGTTATATATAGATCCATAATTACAGCTGGAGCACAGAGGGTTAAAGGAGCCTGAAGATTAGCCCGTTTTTTCAACACCTTATTCAGTGATACCCTCTCACATGAGGCGTTGGCAAATCCAGAACCAATGCCTCTTTTGTTAATGGTGCTACCTGAAAATGAGTCCTCTGTTTGGGTGCCAATATAACTTTTGCTGTTGCTGGATATAATGGCTTTTGGCTGTGTTCAGATTCATGCTGTCTTATGTACAACGCGGCAAGGTATAATCTGTAACAATAACATTTTGGAGTGCTGCAGGATCCTCAGGATTGAAATCCTGACAGTCACGGGGTATTTTTGTTGTGCTAGGAATGTGTTGGGAATGAAAAACATTAGACTAAATGGGGAGGCAACTTTTCACATGCTGAGGCTGAAGTATTGCACTGAGTAGGATGAGACTGAAATCAGCAGCTGGGAAACTGTAGACAGCAAAGGAGCACACAGTCATTTCGGTTAGTCGGGCTCAGCTGCGGAAGTAAAAGACAGGGTACAGTACGGGAATCAGAATTCTCTAGGGGTAAGATTAGAATCAGTGATTTCATGTTTAGTTGCTAAAAACTCTCCTTTACTTGTTCATAAATTGGGCATGAGATTGGGTTAGTCACATTTCTTATATGAAAGAGAGAGTATTTGTCATGGTTTGACCCTTAACAGTATTCTGAGGCAGGTCATTTCTGACTGATGAAATGCTACAGCAACAATCGCTGCACTAAGTGGTACAAAGTCAGTAAAACACGAGGTTGCTTACAGGCCTGCAGAGAGTCTTCAATGATAGCAATAATAGTACAGCCCTGTAATCCACTCTATAGCTCTGAGCCCGTTTCAATTAGACCTAATTAGTGGCTTTCTCTAGCATTCAACCCAAAGACATCTTGGTTTAGCTACCTCCCTCTGTTTTGGCATGTATCATAGCTACTTACCCTTGCTTAAAGCAAACCTTATCTTAACAAGAATCTCCGTGTCTTGTTTCACATCTTTGTACAAAACACTGTTCTAGTGCAAAAGGTGTCTGTAGAAAAGAATGTTTGACTGTAAGTCAGTGTGTCATATCAAATCACAGACTTCGAGTTCACAGAGGCCTACGAAAAACTTCATGGCATCAGATAACAAACCTGGCATGGGTACTTAAAGATTGTGTGTCAAACTTGAGATGTCATCAAAGTGAGAGATGTTACCAAAGCTTGCTTAGTGTTAAGTACATTTTTCAGGTAACACTAGAGAGTGTATGCATATGCAGAATATAAGGCATATGTAGATACTTGGAATGTAAGGACAACTGGTTTATGGGTGTATATGGTTAATAGGTATTCAACATAAAAACAAAAGACCAGAGACAGAAACAGTAATAAACCCCTTCTTGATATGCAAACGCTAAGGCACAGGAGATAAGGGAGACCAAAGAGCAGATCTCAGATCACGGATTGAGGAAACGCAACTGAGAGAACAACTCCAAGCATTGGAGATGCTCAACCAATATTTTGTAAATGATAAGTGGGGGAAGTTTATATCTGAGATATTTGAGAAGGCTTGTGGGATTATGTGAAATTTATAATGGGATGCTACAGGGGCAATGTGGGAATGTACAAAATGATGTTTAGGGGTGGAGCCAAAGGCAGGGAAAGGGAGAGATCCAGGTGGGTTGGAGGAGGAACAAGCATGGGAAAATGAAAATGAGAAGGACAAAAGGAGACAGTTCCATTTTAAATTGCTTGCTGGTTGCCATGTTTGTTTGTCTAAGCTCTGTCCCAGATCACTGTAGTCTGTCCTACGTTCTTAAACTCTATTCCTCTTTTCTGTGTGATATCACTGTCTGTATGATGGTGCCTCACTAGCACACTTCAAGCTGGACTAGCTGACAAGTGGGAGCAYGCCAGAACCTTGAAAGACCCAAGGTTAGACCTGGTTAGGGACCAGGTCTGCAACCAAATTTAAACATGGACATAGCCTTGGGCTCAGACTCTGATTGCTACCCTTTTCCCAAACTTCCATTTGTCTGTAGCATACCAGAAGCTTCAAAGGGGAGAAGAACCCTCTTAGGTCCAGAAAGCATTTTAAAAAATCTAGATGTATGGTCTGGGGTACAAATATCTCCAAAAGTTCTGTGTCGATGGATTCTCACCAGTAACACACCAGGGAATTATCAAATACCTTCAAAAGCTAGGAAAACTCCCTAATACTGCAGTTATAAGAGGCTGTTACAATATCTTCAACAGRTAGCACTGGACTTAAAAATTCATTGTCCTCACAAATGCAGGCATACAAATAAAATAAAACAAACCAAACCAAAACACACTTTTCTCTTCTCCCCGCCYCACAATTATCATCAAGAGATAAAAAAATAGACTTGAATTTATCTCTCCTGTCTCTATTTGCCTTCTCTTCCTTAGTGTAAGACACCCAAGGAATTCAAAAGTTTTGTAAATCAGTTTTGTAAATACTTCCTGGGGATCAGCTAGCATTTAACGAGATCCACAAACTTTTGCAGTCATTCTTTTCTTTCTAAAGAACAGTTAATTAGTATATTTTCTTGTACTATTAGTGATACAGGTAATTAGAACATTTTYGTRTACTATTAGTGATACAGGACAGTGGAGACTCCAGATTTTCTCATTTATACTTTCAAAATGTGACTTGTGACATTAGTTTCTGTCATTCTGTGTTTTCTAGTAAGTTCTCATGCCATGAAACATCAGCATACTCATGTTAAGTACTAAGCCTCATGTCCTGGTCACTCTTATGTATTCAAGCTTCATGGCTGTAGTTTTTGTTCTGAAAGCAATGTTCTTTCTTTCTGTTATTGGAGATGGGGAAGGAAAGCATCTTCTAGATGAACTGACTAGCACAACTAGGGAGGAAAAAAAAAATCACTYGAACTATCAAGGACCTCTGTGCCTCCTGACCCCTTAATAAGTAAAGCTCCTTTGGTGGCTTTCTGTGTTGAGAATCAAGTTCCTTTTCCTTTCTGCAAATTGAAGTGCTGTTACTTTCTGTTGCTAAATGATCCATGTCAATTACATTTTGCTTGAGTACATAATCAGTTCAGTCTACAGACACTGTAGCTTTTATGGTTTGAAATTCAGCTTTTGACTGGCCAAATAAGTCTGACACACTTGCAGTCAATACTGTCAATAAGTAAGAACTATCTACCTTGCCTTATTTGACAGAGTTTTCTCCATTATTTTCCTTTCATGAACTATTCTGGTGGAATAAAATTAATRTTAAATGAAAAAGAGTTAAATATTTTAAAGCTGTCTTATATATGCAGACCAGAGTGACAGTATGACCTTATGCTTTTTTATGCAAGTGGTTTGAAAACAAATTTTACTTGTGCTACTGATTGTATCATTCAAATAATCTAAAAGCATTACGGTCACAGTTTCTATGCTAAAGAACTTCACCTATAGGACATAATCCTCCTATTAACTAAAATATTATATGCATGCTGTAGCCACAGCTGCAAATGATAATGTTGGGAAAATTCCTTTGCTCTTTGAGAAATTATTTCTTGCAACTGAGAAGTAGAACTGTAGGGTGCTCTGACTCACTTGCTTCACCTATATCCAGATCACAGGTTACAGATTAGGGATTAGCAAATATAACCTGTGAGTGATGCAGCAGTTGGTGAAATTTTGAAGCAAGTAGAAATTCTGCTTAGTGCATGTTGTTCATATTAGGCTGAAGTTCAGAGATTTAGATACAATATTTTTTTCAGTGATCATTTCACTAATGATTTCTGTAAAAAAATTTGYAAGGTTTTTTTTTTTTCTTTTAGAYATTATGTAGAACATTGAAAAATCTCACTCTAAATCCAAGTTATTTCTAGAATGAAAATTATTTAAGGATCAATATTTTTGTAACCAAAGGCTGGCACTGGGGATTTTAATAGTTTGTAAATTTAGGGAATTTAGGCAATACAAATACCATAATGGTGCTTGGGACTTTTTTTAAAATAATATGTATATACCCTTAGTATAGGAATAGAGAATGCATTAAATAAAATATTTAAAGCTAGGTTGTTTTATTTGGTGGTTTTTATTTATTTGTAAGTACCCAGGTGTAGTTCTGATCATCAGTCTAAAAGCAACCTATCTTGCAGAATGTCAGATGTTGTATAAATAACAGAATTATTTGCCCTTCTTGAAAACTGGAGTAAATGCTTTCTTGTCTCTCTGAATATGTTTCTCGTGCAAGACAAACCGGTAGACTGTCAATACTTGACTATCATACTCAAGAATAGCTGTTTGAAGAACAGAGTAGATTGCACCTATGTATCAGCATCTTTGATTGTTGTTCTTTTAKCTTACTCTTTCTTCTGTTGTTTACTTAAAATATTTACTTTTGGGGWTTTTTTAACCATCATTCTTCCCTATTATTCTGACTCTGTCCTACTTGTCAAGACTAATGTTCTTCCTTTTCTGCTTTAGGTAATCAGACACAGTACAGCTGTTTACCTGTGTTACCTAGCAATAAAGTAATGCTACTACTTTATACACCATCAATATTGAGCATATAGTAGCAACAATGTTAGTGCAATGGAATGCTACTGGGTAGAAGACAGTATAGAAAGGTGAAAAAATATTCTTCTGGTCTTTCACTCTTTCTTGAGACAAAAAGAAGTGTAGTGGAGGGATGGGAGTTTCTCAAACAGCAAAATGGCCAAATCAAACTTTTGAAGCCCATCAGAATGAAGGGAAGAGTTTCATGCTTCAGAAAAGTAAGCTGTATAGACAAGACCTGCATGCCAACAGGAAATGTGTCAGACTATGTGGCTGAGGTTTGAAAAAAGAGMAATTTGAAAGAGAAACCAGAGTTTCATCAGATATAAAAAGAAATTGCAATATCAGCATGATACTAGAATTCTTTGTTTTAAACTGCTCTTTGTTTGAATAAATAAGGCTGTTCTGGTTTTCCTGCAGGCTGTCCCTAAGGCAATCATCCTCACAGATGCACAACAAACAACTTTTGGGAATACTTTTTGACTGCCATCAAGGTTGCTAGTATAAAGTAGCACAGTTCAGTGCTCAAGAGACAGGTACACGTGTTGCTGTCCAAAGTTAAGAAAATCTGGATATTAGCACACAGTGCTGTACAAAAKCTCTTTTTTTCATCCAAGTAAAGTATTAATGCATCCTTTGCAAATGCCTGCTCTTGTGAATGAACACGCTGTAAAGACAGTCACAGAATTAGTCAACYTCCCTGCCTGAGGTTGGAAGGGACCACAGTGAGCCATCTGGTCCAACCTCCCTGCTCAAGCAGGATCATCCTAGAGAACACCGCACCGAAATACATCCAGATGGTTCTTGAATATCTCCGGTGAGGGAGACTTCACAGCCTCTCTGGGCAAACAGTTCCAGTGCTTGGTTACACAGTAAAGATGTTCTTCCTCGTGTTTAGGTGGAACTTCCTGTGCATCAGTTTCTGCCTCTTTTCCCATTGGCTGGAACCACTGAGAAGASCTTGGCTTCCATCCTCTTGACACCTCACCTTCATGAGGTCTYCTCTCAGTCACCTCTCCTCAAGGCTGAACAGTATTGTATTTTCATATGACAATAGTTAAAAAGACCAGCAGTGCCCAAGACACATCTGAATTTAGTCTCTCTCAGCAAAGGGACTCATTCTTTGTGCTCCGATATCATTATATGTGGAGTCAAAAGACCTGCATGTAGCTTCTAGCAGAAACTGACATTACTGTGGAGATTAAGGACTAGAAGRATCTGTGTGTAGTTTATAATTTCATAAAAAATTTGTATAAAACATCTAAACTTAAGTCTTGAGAAGGACTGTAAATACACAAAACTTCAGACTTGAGAAAAGTTGGAGAATCTGTATTTAACTGCTTGTGACAATGAAAACCTTAACTGCTGAAAAAGAAGCTTCATTGCTTCATTGAGCATGAAGCATCTGTATTTGAGAAACAGATTATTGTAGGTGAGGAACTGTCTTCAACCATTTTTGGACTACAGCTCTGTGTATCTGACTGTCAAGATGATGAAGACCAGTGGCCTACTACAGTAAAGTATGGACATATCAAATKGATGTGTCCTGAGAGTGCAGGCAGAGCTGTGAACTAGAGTAATCTCCAGGGTACGTTTCAGAGAAAGTGAGTATACTGTAGGAAGTTGTGTTACCTTACTTTCTCTCCCTGTTAATCTGGCCTTAGTAACAACTATTTCAAGAAGCTGTTTGCAAAAACATGCCTTGTTATGCTCATTTGTAGTCCTGAAAGAAGGAAAAAAGTGAAGATCTGAGGCAGTGGTTCTCAGAATATGAGGCATCATTCACAAAACATGGTCTGCCCAGCCTCTTGTCTCCCTGGCACTGTGTATTATTTCACAGTAGTTTGAGACTACCATAATAACAGCTCAAAGATAGGCAGTGTTCACTAACTGCAAATCTCATTATTATAATATTATAAGACATGTGGACAATCTTATGAATACATAATCAGTGGAAGCTGGGTTTGGKGAGTGAATGAGTGGCTCTGTGGGACTTAGCTGGTGTCTAGGGTTAACAATGACAGAGGGTCAGTTAGAATAAACATACTTCCTTGCTTGGAATAAAATAATTTAACATCAGTTTTGTTAAAGTGTAATTTCATGGCAATTACCGCTTGAGTACTGTGTGGATCCTTTTGAGCAAAGATGATAAATTTAGACAGTCAAAGGAATACATGGATAACAAAGTAAATGTTCTCCTTGGCATTTCCTCAGTTACTGGAATGTATTTATGCAAAATACTCTGCTTGTATAAGCCTAGGTAGAGCTGGAAATGTGGTGTAGCTAAGTTTCAGAAGATCAGTAGGTATCCAAGATGCATCTAACATGTAAAATTTGTGTCCAATATAATTTGAAAGGCTGGCTGCAACATTACCCTACTGGAACTTGAGCACAACCCTTTCTATTAAAGATTATTTGAAATGAATAGTAATGCAGTTCCTCTGTTTTGTAAGAGACTATTCCATAGTTTTTCACTTAATGCACAGCACCAAGTAGGGAAAAATGACAGCTGAAAGCATTAACTACAGTTCTTTATAAGTTTGCTTCATTTTGCTTTCAGCTCACATCCTGAAAGAGGGAAAAAAATGCAGATTTTTTTTTCTCCAAGATTAGATTTCAAGCAGAAAATTCATGACTTGCTAAAAGGCTTTGGTTAGATCACCGTTTCTGTGGATTCATGTCAACATTTGATCTATCAAATTTATTTGCAGAAAGGATGATGAAAGTAAACTCTGAACTTGCAAAACCATGTTATTAGGAAGTGATTATATTAATTAGACTATCAGATGTCATGTTTTTCTGCTTCACTTATAATGGACAAATTAGATCAGCTTTGAAGATAATAGAAGACAGTATAATGTGCAAGAAGACTCTGTTTTCTTTCTTTGCTAAAATTGAAATGTACATATAACGTAAAACACACGATTTTAGAGAAAGGTCCTGCATGTTATTCAAAGGGCCATGTGCTGTCCAAGAGAACAGGATTTATCCCTAATTTTTCTGTAGCTAATGATCCTGTTTGAGTCCTGATATAAGTTATCATATATTTATGATATAAGTAAGATGCAGCTATACTGGCTAAACGGAATGCCTAAAATTGTAATCAAATATACAGCCAGTGGGAATAAGACATACCAAAAATAAAGAAAGAACAAAATATCAAGGCCTAGCTGTTCATCCTGGCAACCACTTATGGGAGATACCTGTTCTGCAAACACTAGCTTAAAATATCTATGCTTTGTTCCCTGTTTGTGAATTGTTTATGAGTTTTGCTTGTCTGTGCTTTGGAGGTGGAATATAAAAAATTTCAAAGAATACTTCCTTAGCATATGTATGCATTACAGGTATGGTAAGAGAAAAAACCCTACCTGTACCCCACAAACCCCAAAATAAAACCATCCCCTTATTTTCAGTGCAATAATTAATACATATATTGAAAGAGGATARTACTGCAAAACAGAAGAATACCACGTAATTATTTTCTCAGTGTGGTGGTTATTCTGAGTAAAAGCAATGCATTATTATCTTAGTACTGGGCTGTGAAGCTTTTTAAATGTTCTAATATAAAGCCATTTAGATAGGATGCCTGCTTTACCTCTGTAATTGTAAATCTCATGACATAGTTTCATGAAATTCCTGTTCCAAATTTTGAAATCATAACCCTTGCAAACTTGCTGAGTGGTAGCAATCAACTGACGTCTTAGAGCTGTTTAGTCGTGAATGTCTAATGAATGTTCAAGATTATTGACAATAACCTGCAGCTGGTAATAAAGCCTTAATAAGGCTATGTACATTTAAGAAGTGGATGCACTTGATAAGGTTTCTTTTTCACATACAGCATAAATTTTTGCYGAAACTGTAGGCCAAGGCTAAGAATACATAAAAATTTATTAGACCAAAACACCTGAAACACGGCCATTGCCCTGAGCATACATCAGATGAATTAAATAACACATGCCACATAAAACAAGTTGGTCTAAATACCTTTTCAGCCTCTGTCTCCAGCTAATTCTGGATAGCCTGGGAAAACCAGATGTAGGGGGAAGAGTACTGATGCATACTGAGTGGGGTAGGACTGGATTACGTATATACTTCTAGCAAAGGTAAATGCTACACCTATTGAGAGAGAGAGCAATGTCTTAATCTGCAGTTAGAATAAGTGCTAACTCACCTCCAGGTGAGTTAAAAAACAGGTATTCATCCATACTCTTGTTGACCGATGTTGATATCCATCTCTTTTTCCATTCTGTTTATTTTCTAAACAATATGTATGATCCTCTTCTGGTCAGGCTCTGACACTTGTATCAGTTGATGCTCAACATCCTGGTGAACTGATGAAGAGAAGCTTGGTACTTCTCTTTCAGCAAATGCTCTGGCACTTCTGGAGAAATGTTCATGAGAAGGAAATCTTTGATTAATGGAGAAAACAGAAAGTCTGAGCCATTTTTTCCTTATATAATTCTTCATTTCCCTCACATAATTTATTTAAATTTCAGATTTTTCCCAGTTTGACATAGTTCATGGTATTCTTTTCATTCTTTTCATTCTTTTCACCCACTTCAGTGAAAATCTTTTTTAGTGAAGTGTTACCTTTGACCTAAATTCTGTTCATGTTTTTATCACATGTATTCACTGAATTTCCATGTTTTCACTCACAAGCTCAGTTCCATGAAGCGTTTTGCAATATGTGCAGATTCCTCCATTCACCCATTACAGAAGTATCTATTCAGCTATGTAGATTTACTTTCCTTCATCTATTGAATAGAAATGAATTTCTGAATTCTTGCTGTTTCATGCTTACTACTTCAACTTTTGCAGCAGTACATACAAATATTTTCTGCTTGTAGCTATTCAAACTTCTGTTTCCGAYATAGCCATTATCAATGGGGTTATTTTTGGTATTAAAACATGCTATTTCCTTTGGAAAGTAAGAATGAAGACTTTTGCTTTGTACACATACCTACTTCTCCACATACAGTCCATTTCTTTAATTTATTGCTTTCTTTTATTTTAAAACTTGTTCAGTATTTTTCACTAGAAAAGTAGATCATAGGACTCAAAAAAAGAAAAAAGTTGAACGAGATCTCAGCAGGTCATCTTTACCGATCCCCTGCTCAAACCAGGGCTAGCTTCACAGATCAATTGTGAAAGGTGTCATCCAGCTGAGCTTTGAAAATCTTCCTGGGTAGAGGTTTCAGAGCCTCTCTCAGCAACCCCTTCTTGTGCTTAACCTATGTCACTGTGAAGAATTATGCTCTATTGGAACAGTACTGATTTCCTTTTTTTGGTTTTTTTGTTTTTTTGTTAAAGTTAGTTGCTATTCATAGCGGAGATTAGTGAATCATCATTATTTATGATCATTATCTTCTGCACTTCCAGGAACTCTTCGTGTCTCAAAATCAGTACAGACATAGGAAGCCTTTTGGGCGAACGCATCACTTGCTGCAGCACACTGACCTACCAAAAGGTTCAAGGGTTTGCTGGACCAGTAACTGGAATTCATATTAATTTAATTGAGTTTTTCTTTAGAAAGTCCTTAGCAGTTTTATGTAAGTGAATTTAACATTTATCAAATCTCTGACGTGGCATACACAAAGCCGGCRCATTTATTAGGTTAGTTTTCTTGATTGTTAATGTGCAGATATTAATGCCAGTGGGAGGATGAAGATGTGATACGAATGAATGAATTCTGAATGATAGAGGGCTGTCATTTGGATATGAATCAAGACTGATCAAAGAGACACTAAGTTTTTCCTAGTCTTAAGGGAATCGAAAAGGGAAAAGTGCTGCATATCACCACCCACTCTCATGCTAAACAGTCTCTCAACAGAGTTGTAATAGGAGAAAACATCAATGTGGAGCAGTATGAATGAGTTACTGAGGCAGAGTCCTCACTAGGGAAGGTTTAAGTAAGGTTTTCCTTATTTTTTTATTATTCCCCTTTTTATTTTTCATTACCAGCAAACCTGCTACTCAAAGCTGAATTCTGCCAATTTTGCCCTTAAGTTTCTATTGGAAGAGATAGATACTAAATTCGATTGTAGTTATTCTTAAGAACATTATTTTTTGAATGTTTGATGTTTGATTTTTTTACATGCATTGCTATTTTTTATTTGCTTATTTATGTAAATAGCTCATTATCTAGATAATCTAGATATCTATTTTGCAGATAATTCAGAGGAAACACAATTTAGATGACCTTATGATTACCGCTGCTGTTGCTGTGACTAAAATAACAACTTTACTTTCTGCTACTGGTCAAAGTATTTTTGCCATCTTCATGATGAACAAATGAGCCTAGCCCCCTACTCTTGCTGGGAGGTTATTGCACTTATTGTTCTTTGCAGAAAAAGATTGTTTCTGAGCAAATTCATACCTCAGGCTACCTGTATATATATATATATATATATACCTGTAGCAAAAAGCCTACTTCAGGCTACTATGTAAAGCCAAGACCAGTGAGGCTCTGAGTCACAGAATTTTCTTTACTGTTTTTATAAACTCTCTGATGATCACGACACAAGTTTCCAGCTAATGGAGCTCTAATAGCTAGCACTATTTTGGGCTCATTTTTCAATTTGTAAATAGCTATCTAGCCACACTCACTGCTGGATTCTTCTCTCTGTGAAGATTCACCTCTAGAGATCCAGACTAATTTGTGGGTCAGAACTGAGCTTTGTGGCTGAGGCACTGCAGCACACTAACTCCAGAAATGAAACTCCAGAAATATACCATTACTTTCAGATATCTGCAATCCTGAAAATACTAGTAAGAGTGAAGTCAGACCACAAAATGTAATTTTACAGGTAAAACATTGCTGAGTTCTATTAGTCCATGAGATTTACTCATGTATAGAGTTACTGTAGTAAGTGCCATTCATTTTTATTGAAGAAATGGTATTTTATTACATGAGATTTTTTTCTTACAAGAGGAAAAATGAAGTTTGGCATAAATGTATATATGTGCTATGAAAAACAGTTATTGAGTGGTGGTTCATTAGCTTGTCTTTTTAGATTTATGAAATAAGTAAAGAAAAATATTTGTATATAAAATTTAACAGTATCAAGAGTCTTAACTCAAATATTTTGTGAKTGAATTTAAAGTAGAGTAGCTAAACAATTAATTCATGAATGGATGCTTTTAAGAAGAATTAAAGAGGTTCAAATTTTTTCCACACTGAGTGAGTTTTTATGTAAATAAACTTAAMCACCATTTTAACTCTTAGTGGAAGTTCAAACAAGATTTTAAAGATTAAGTGATATTATTTTTCCATGTAGCTGAAGTGTTTGAGTGTTTGGTTTCCTCTACTTGGCTAAATTTACTGGAGCTATGGGATTAAAACTTTAAAAAATTATATTAAAAATTCAGCTTCAGAGTGGAAGCATTTTACATGACAATTTGCTTGTACTATGAGCATATACTGTCAGGTACAGTATAAGGTTCTACAGATGTGTTTGTATGATGCTATACTAGTAAATTTTGAAGAAAAGGAGTTGAGCTTTTTGATGGGTGAGCATGAATTGCCTGTGAATATGACAACATTTTTGTGAGCCTGAGCCACAAAATTCTTCACTTTGAATTCAGTCATAGGATATTTATACACATTGCATCTTTAGATACCTTTATAAATGGAAACCAAAAATTGCTGTGAAAGCATCAGAATGAAACTGAGCTCATTATTTCATAGAACTTCTGTAAAGAAGACAGTAAGGGCTCCCTGTAGCACAGACCTGAAAAAGCCAGTAAAAGTTTCTGGAGCTTTATGTATGCCAACTGACTTAATAACTCTACTCTCATCATCAGTTGTCAAAGGGGTGACAGCTCCCAGTAGATGTGTTGGCTGTAATGAGCTCTTGGCTAAAGTTTKATTTTTGAACTGGGAGTATAACTGTGCAGCTTGCTGCTCCCATGCTTGGAAACCTTTTTGTATCTTCTCTACACGCGTTTTTCCCTCCACAGCGATTTGTTCACAAGCCAGCAAAGTCTTCTRTCTCAGTTCCTCTTTTCTCTGTTTTATTTTTGATCCACAGCTCTTTCAGCGTTTGTGTTGTCAGTCAGAGCAAGTTGTGCTGCTTTTGGACATTCCTCTGCGGTAATAAGGAGAAGCACAGAGTGGTGACATCTGAGTTGGTGCCAGCCAGGGGACTCTGGCACAGTACACCACTGACAGGAGGCTACTGGTACTAAATACTGGAATGTACATCTTTATGCTGCTGTGACTATTTTGCTTCTGGGCTGAGGTTTCACAATTTGGGCTTTTCCACACGGCAAGCTACTAAAGATCTACTMTTCATCTTATCTGCTGCTGAGCTTATCCTGACCTTTACTGAATAACAGACTGCCCYATCATAATTTGCCCAGAAGACAAGAGGGATTCTGCAGTGTGTTACACTGGCCAAAGTACAGTTATACAGGGACTCTTTGTTCACACTTTGTTACCTACATAAGCTCCGCCCCCATGGAAGTCAAACATTCTGGGAAGAACACAAAATTGATATTGCAAAATTATTAGCTTTCCAGTTGTAGTCCAGAGCTTTTAAATCATGGTTAAATCTATTATCTTTTCATGAATTTAGATTACTGATTTATGAAGGTGACAAATGCTGGAGTTAAGYAATAAAATTCTGTTAAACTCATCATACTATGTGGGAAGGAAATTATATACCTTCATACATCTCACCCTTTGAAAGGAAACACTTATACTTTCTGTAGTCTCTCATTCAGACAGAAGATAAATGTGTTACTTCCTTTTCCAAGACATTAATTCATTGCATTTGTTGGACTTACGTGGCAATATTAAACACACCAACTCATAACTTATGAGGATTAATGCAGTTTCCTAGATAAAACAGGTTAATTAATTCCCAGAGGGGACTTATGAGGCTGTGCTTTTGGTATAATCATGTTAGTTTTCTGATTGTGTAAAGAAGGTACAAACAATTGGACAAATAAAATAATAGAAAGCTGTTTGATTCTCTAAAGTGGTATGATTGTTAATTATGTGGTTAATTTCATGCTGGCACTCTGTGTTCAGAAAGTAACAAAACGACTTTAGCTGCCTGAATTATGTTACATTCGTATCAGAACTGACTCTTGTTCAAAAGAATCTGTTGACACTGCTTAATGACAAAGGAATGCTCCATTTTCATGGAAAACTCGAGTCAATTCATTTTGTTTCCATGGACTGTTAAATTATCTGACTCTTTCTGATGGACTAATAGAAGCCACAGCAGAAACTCATTAGTTCACACTGACAGATCTAAGAAAATAAATCCTGATTGGTTTTACTTTCCAGTGTTGTCTTACATATTTAACTGAGATTTAGTGGTATTACATCAAAGTTCTCYATCATTTAAATCTTTATGCATCTATGACAATCAGACAAGGTAAATTTTTTTTCAGAAGAACTAAATCCTGCAGAACACCAGTCCAAGGCTTGGGGTACATCTAGTAATTTTTTTTTCAGACTGACTAGATATTTAGGTACCTTGAATACTTTAAAGAAGAACTCAATTTAAAGCAGCTTCCAGCATTTTAAGTGCTACATATCTTGAGAAGCACATCATTACACTTTCAATTCTTATAATTTTGAGTAAGATCATAGTTTTCATTTATTCACATAGCATAGTAAAAAAATTAAAACATCTACCTTAAAATCAATGCTGTAGCACAACTAATTTCCTAAAGAGTCATCTTGTACTAAATAACACACAATTAAAATCAAAATGAAATATATTCTGACCAAAACTCATCTTCTGTCTTRTAGTGAACAGATGTTCACAAATTAATTTTGCTTCTAAGATACTACTCAAAAGCAGGAGGATATTTTAATATTTTAAATTAAGACAGAATTGCTGTCTAGGTTATGTTTTGTAATCCCTGTAGCATCAATCTTTTGCTTCTGGTGGCACTTTTTGAACTACAAGGATCAGTTTTAGCACTATTATAGTTCCTGCTTCAATTTACATAAAAACAGTTGGAAATAAAATAGTTTAAAAAGTTCTCTAGTCTTTATAAAGACTAGACATTCAAATTTTAATTTGAATGACTGAGTCCTGCAGAAAGCAAACATAAATTTAAATAAAACAAAAAATTTGAAAACCGAACCAAAATATCACATCAGATTTTAAAACACAAGTTTTATAATACAGTTTTTCTTCTATATTGGTTAAAGAACAATGAAAACAATTTCCTTTCAGATCATTTTACTCTGACTCATCTCCTTGCAAAATATGTCACAATACTACAAGGATTTCCAATAGCTGTTATTTATAAGCATTCTGCTGATATCATAAACACTCTCATATTCTCATTATAGATGCTCTTTTGTTGCAGAATTAAACACATTTCATAGGCTTACTGTGTTCTTCTTATTTTCTGGGAGTGTAATTACCCAAGGTAGCACTGCTTYCTCTTTAATTTTGTTTAGTAAAAGACCAGTTTTTTCCTAGTTGGATTTTTTGATTTGAAAATAAAGTTGTTGCACTATCTGAATTATAAGTAGAAATTCAGGGAAATTTCAGAGAAAGGAGTGTGAAAACCTTATAAAATAGTACCCTACTCTTTTAGGGAGGTAGAAAATTAAATGGTTCCTAAGTGAATCTTAAGAGGCAGAACCATGCAAGAAGTATTTGTCCACACTTGCAAAAACCCCAGGTAATATACTCAGGAAAAAGTTGAAGAAAAACAAAWCGCTTCCTTCTAAGACACTTGCTTGTACTTTTAAAAGGAAGTACTCAAAAAAAGCTGAGGTGAACATCTTAAAAGCTCAAACASCTTAGGCTCATCAGGGTGAATACCAAGCTGCTCTATGAAGCTGAGGCCTTTCAAATCCCCGTGTTTTCATTTTCTGTGTCTTTTTGTGATCCATGGCTGTCTCTTTCAGTATGAAATTCACATTTGTTAAACTTCATTTACTCTGTGTCTTCAAACACAGAAGAATATTTAATTTTCTWAATATGAAGGATGATAGCATAGTCTTACAAGTGTGCTCATATGCTTAAGTTCTGATTCTTACCCGTATGAACATAGACATGTGATAATATGTGTTCTGCAAATTTAACCTATTGTGCTCTACTAATATTTCAAATTTTGTACTGTTCTTTCAAGTAAAAGATAAGAATTCTGAGCTTCTGATATCAATTATACATACGTGTTGCAATGTCCTTTTAGTTTCTCATTCTACTGTACTACTGTCCACTGCATCAAGATTTCCCACAGCAACCAATTTTCATTTCCATATTTACTCTTTTATAATCTTCCCATTTATGACAGGTATTTCTTTTTATGAATAGGTAACTTCTGTTTGAATATTTCATATTTTATCTACATTAAGTGAATTGAGTACTGTGTATATGTCTGAATTTCAAATAGAACGCAAGTTTATTATTGTTTGCTTCAACCTTGTTATACCGAATACCATTACAGCCAGCTGAATCTTCTGTTAATTTGAAATGACAGGCAATTCCCATATTGATCAAGATAATAGTACCTGTATGGTATRAGCAGGCTTATGAAAGTTCGTGCTTATGGAAAACGTTAAGCATATGATTAGCTGTTTTTCATAATGGTTCATATGTTTACTTGGTTTTTCTCACCGTAAAATCATAGATTCTCTTGGAAATCCTGAAGCAAACATCTTTATGTCTGACAACAGCAAATTTTGTTGAATTGTATTTGGAGACGTTACACTGTGATTTCACAATACTATTTCATGTTATTTCTGCATTACTTGCCTGTTACTTTCCTAATCAATAACAGGTTTCATGTAAAAGGATAGAAAAAAAAAGACCTGGAGGGATCTCAATTTTAACCTGCCTACTTTTTAATCAGCCATTTGATAGCAAGTTTTCATTTTAATGTTAACCTCTTAGAATAATGCTTTTATAGTTATATAGTTGTATCTCAGAAGAAAGCTTTTGAATCAGCGCTTGGATTATAATGACAGATAAATAAATTCTGGAATAAAAAGGGAAGTCAAATTGAAAATGGTCAGCACTGTAGATTACGTCTTTAAGGTTGATATTTCCAGAAAATCTTCTTCAATCTCTTAGCAAAGAGAAAAGCTGCATACTTACACCATAAAGAAGATAAGAGCAACAACAATTTCCACACTTGAGAAGCAGTATATTATTTTTGAAAAATCTAATTAGGCTCTTCGCAATCCTTGTTAAAGTGCAACAGAAAAATTTGGGGGTTTTGGAGACATCACATTGGGTTTGAACTTTCCAGMTGGCATTTTGATATGAAAAAGAATATTCATTTTCCTATATGGATGACTTTATTCAACTTATCACTGTAGTGCTAAAAACAAACAATTCTTTATTGTTTGTACAGATCTTAAATTACTTGCTTATTTCRCTATAGCAATAAACACTATCTGTTCCTGGAAAAAAAGGAAATCAGCAAATCCTAGAAAATCATGAAACCTTGAAGGAAAACCTAGACTTACACTATGTGACAATAAAAGGGTCAATAATGTTTGAGTGTGGAATTACCCAGGGTGGTGGTAGCYGTTACTACAAGAACCAGGCAAAATAGCAATACTAGACTTGTATCCTTGTTTTCTGAGCAAAGGAATTTATGCTTACCTAAGTTCCTTTCRAAAATTGATTATGTAAGTGTAAAGCTAACGGTCTTGATGCCGAAATTTATCAACTAGAATTATGTGATTATGTCAAAACAAAGCGTCCTAAGTGCAATTTGAACTTATGGGCTTATTTTAGTCAAATGGAAGAATGTTGAGACCTGTTCTATAAATCTATGGCAAATCTTCTGTAAAATGTCATAGATTTAATTACAAATTGCATATCTTTAGTACTCCTTCGGTTTCTCTGATATTAGCAAATGTATGGAATGTCATGGCTTCTCCTCTTTTTTAATCATTCGGGAAATAATAGTAATGTTAGTTAATAAAGTGGAAAGATACTTTGTTCTCAGGGGGACACATTTTTTGGTTCACTGGAGAAAATTGCTAGTCATGCTATCAGGATTTATTGACTTGAAGTCCACAAAAGTTGCAGGTTTGAATTATCTCTGCTGGGAATTGCTTTAAAGGGATATTATTGTTATTAAAAGTTGACAGATTTAGTCTGAGAACTGTACCCAAACAGAGAATTGTAGAATTGCATTGTTCAGACCTGCTGAGGGCTATTCATTTCTGATGACAGTGATTATTAGATYGGTCTGTTCTTTTTTCTATGATAAACTGCACACATTAATAATACTACGGGAAATGTGTAATGCTTTTTAAGATATCCAAATTACTGTTAAAATTATATATAATTTGCTGTATGTATTGTGGAATTATCTTCCAGATTACTTGTTTCTACTGCAGAATAAAAATGTCTTGCTCACTTTTTACTCCTGAAATCCCAAATTTTACATCTGGGGKTTTTTTTAGCATAAAATTGCAGGCCTAAATCAATTAAACTTTCATAAAAAAGAAGACTAGATACAGTAACTAGTGGCTCTATTTTGTTCTCAATGTTGAATTCCGTTGAAAGAAATATATTTTTATGAAAAGGATAAAAAAAATCCATCAGAATCCATCAGCATGTTCTATTGTGTTGCAACAACACTACATCAAATTGCATTGCAGATAAATGCAAAATAAATATATTTGAAAAATGCTTCAAAAATGGTGAATCTACAGAATTGCAAATATGTGCACTCCAGTTATTATTAATGAAAAATATGTCTCATTGCAAACATAAGAATTTATCTGAACTCAGATTTCATTAAAAAAAAAAAGAGAATTGAGGATTTAGACGACTTTTTTCATTAATTAAGAAGGATACAGTTATAACTACTACAGTACTTCAAAAGTATCAGTACTTACAGACATTTCTCAGTTGCTTTTGGTCAGCTAGAAAAGGAGCAAAAATGAAATAATTCCAGAAAGGGGAAAAAAACATGTTGTTGCTAAGAAAAGATGAAAAAACCCTACAACCATCTCAAGATTAAAAATCACAGAAGGAGTCTTACTAAAAGAACTATTATACTGTGAAATCAGTCTTAGTTTTTCATATAGATCATCTGATTGTAATAGCAATTTAAGTAGAGATTTCTGAGATTATTTGATGAGTAATTGATGGAATGTGTTTTGTCAGAGAAATGTTATCTTCTCTTGCAGCTCAGAAAATGAAGTTTTGGATGAAAATGGTGTATCTGGGGCCTCAAGTACCACAGAAGAACCAATGAAATAGAAGAATATTATGCCTCATTGTTCTAATGAAGATCAGTCAGAAATGGTGTCTCTCAGATGTCCATACTGGAACCAGTCCTGTTTAATATCTTCATCAATGACGTAGGCAATGGGATCAAGTGTACCCTCAGCAAGTTTGGAGATGACATTGAGTTGAGTGGTGCAGTTGACACGCCTGGGGGACTGCATGCCATCCAGAGAGAGCTTAGCAAATTCAAGGAATAGGCTTATGTGAAATTCGTGGAGTTCAACAACCCAAACTCTCACAGTCTGTACCCACAGAAGTGCTCCAACCCTATGATCACCTTCATGACCCGTCTCTGGACTCACTCCAAAAGGTCCATGTCCTTCTCATGTTGGGGTGCCCAGAGCTGGATGCAGCACTCCAGGTGGGGTCCCACTGAAGCAGAAGGCAGAATTCCCTCCCTCACCCTGCTGACCACGCTGCTTTGGATGCAGCCCAGGCTACAACTGGCTTTCTGGGCTGCAAGTGCACTTTGCTGGGTCATGTTCRGCCTCTCATTCCCCAGCCTCTTGACCCCCCAAGTCCTTCTCAGCAGGGCTGCTCTTGATCTGTTCATCCCCCAACCCAGSTGCAGCACCTTYCAGCTGGTCTTGTTAAACTTTATAAGATTCCCAGGGATCCACTTATCAAGCTTGTTGAGACGTGGTTAATAATGAGTAGGAAAAGGAGAAGAAAATATGCCCTTTTAAGGGAAATGATGTATCTCTGGGAAACACTTAAATTTAAAAATAGCACATAGGTCTGTTTTTACATAAGTGTTGCATATGTTGGGACTTTACCTGGGGCACAGAAGAATCATTAGTATATTAAATGAAAACTAAACCCCAGTATCTTTCAGCTTAAAAAATCAAGGTCACAAGTCATGCTCATGCTTCCCTTTGCTCCTCTGTTACATGTGTCATGGTTTCAGAAAGACAGAACTTGAAGAGAACATTGCTCTGGCCATGTGTTTTCTCTCAGTGGTCTATTTATGATTCATTACCATTACATATTAAAATCACCTAGGAAAGAACCACAAGCACTGGAAACTAGAAAAAAAAAATTAGAAAAACTAGAAAAAAAACTAGGAAAAAACCCCATCTAGCATATTTGCCATAAAAAAGTGCTTATCAAACACTGTGTTCAACAACTGTCCTGGTTTGAAGGASAGGTGTCTGTCGAGGAAGGTGGGAAACCTCCCTTGAGCACAGGAATGACCCCYTCCTTCCTCCAAATTACTGTACCTTTGAAATTACGGGGCTCTCAGGCAAAGATGTGGTAAAAAGAATAACAGTTCTTTACTAGGGTTATATAAATTATATACATA